>JAPHDB010000188.1:0-292808 GCA_030772735.1 Fusarium sp. MBC 181 | reverse complement strand
ACGACCAAAGGTAGTGGAAAATACGGGATCCCGTCCGCTCTCCCATAGTCAAGCCACTAACCGGCGGATTAGTAGTTGGGTCGGTGACGACCAGCGAATCCCCGCTGTTGTATGTTTTTGCCCTTTTTGACGCCTTTTCTAACCAAACCTTCCTTCCTCGTCTGCTTATAGGTCAATACGTTACTCAATCTTTTTGTTTCCGATACATACAAGCATTTATTTTCAAAACCAGGTTTACTCCCATTAACAAGGTGCTGGAAACAGTTAGCAGTTGGTCTCTGTAAAGCGCAGAATTTTACGACGCTTGTCTAATTTCTTTTCTATAGATAATTGGGAGCTAGACAAAAGGCATTGAGAGAATCCAGTACACGGGTCCAGTCCCTAACCTTTTGACCTTTTCAATCACTACCTAGGGCTCATGCATAGGAAGCAGCATGGTTATCAGGTCACTTTATAATTTTTACTTCAGGGTTCTGTTCAAGTTGGGGGAAATGTGCTCTATTCACAAGATAACTATCTGATCATTTTGTGTACCCACACTTACAATATCCTTGGCGGGTAGTCCATTTGACGATCAGCTTCAAGGTCGTCTCCAGGTACCAAGCCGGGAAAATCGTTCCTACATCCCAAAAAGATCGGTCGAAGGCGACAGGAATCGCACCATGACACCGGTTGTCCCACTGATTTACTTGTCAGAAGCCTTGATGAGGTACTGGCGCATGCCAGAGCCCTGGGCCTTACCAAGCGTCTCAATACCAAGGCCGACAGAGATAGTCAGCTCGTGGATCTCAGCCTCACCGCGCTTCCAGGACTTGAACATCTGGTAAACAGTACCAGCAGGGACATTGATGCGGAACTTACGGCAGTACATGTTCTTGTTAGCGGTCACCTCGAAGTAGTGCATGGCCTTGTTAAGCTTGCTCCGAATATCCCAAGCAGTTAGGGGGTTAGCACCCTTGATACTAGCATGATCCTGGAGACCCTGGAGGTAGCTGGTGAAGAAAGCATCATACTCCTTAGTGAGGTAGGCAGCGTGAATTGTGCTGGCATCGGCGCCGGGACTGTCCTGGCCGACGATGAGACGGTCATCAGCAGTGAGATGGCCCTTGAATTCGACACAACGATCCTTGGCCATTCCGTCTGGGGCGTTGTAAAAGATAGAACCAAGGGAGAGGAACAGGCGAGCAGTAGGACGAGTCTGCTTGAAGTAGACATCACCTTGCTCGAAGCTTCCCCAGAGACCAATGCACTTCACTTCAGGGAAGGCAGCCTTGGCTTTGGCGAGATGGTCGACGAGAGAGGCGTGGGAAAGGTCAAGAGCGACGTAGACACATTCCTTACCTTGATTGATGAAGGCGCGGACATAGGGCATGAACTTACGACTGTTTGCGGCACCCAGATCGATGATATGAGTGCCGGACTTGAGGCCCTGGACCACCTTGTCGGCAGTAGCCTTGATGATCGACATCTCGTCCTTAGTCTGGTAAGACTTGTCTGCAATGGCATTCCACTTGTCCATGCCGGTGGTGTATGCTACTTCCTTGGGGAAATCGCCCTTTCCAGCAAAGGCCTTGGGCAGTTGATCGTCAACGAAAGTGAGGTTAATGAGGGAACCACCGATGTCGATGATCTCTCCATCGAGAGGGTAAGCGGTAGAGCGAAGCGAAGACATGTTGGCTGACTTAGCTCGTTTGTCTGTCTGGTGAAGTAGGTAGAGTTTTGTTGTAGAGTTTGTATGAAGGTAGTGGTTGATTGAGTGTAAGCAAGACGATGGTGATGGTGATGGTAAGAAAGATTCGAGGTTGAAGAAGCGGAAGGGGAGATACTTGAACTAGGGGAAATGGTGAACACAGAGGCTGTTCTAGCTCTGTATGTGTTCATGCCAGCGCCAACTATTCCAAAGAGGGTGTTCGCTATATTCAAAAGATGGACCTTCGGACCAAAGCTTTGTTCCTAAGAACAGAGGATTAAACCAAAGGAACATAACACAAATAACTTTGAACAGTAAGAGCGGACTACGACATATCCTACTAATATATCCGCTGAACACTGTAGGCTGACTGATGTTCACTTACTAGGCAACCTAATATCCGAGAATGAAAGTTTGCAGCTAAGGCTTGAGTCCCATATAATTTCAGGGTAGAGACACCTCTGATAAATCCCCCCTAAACCTTGAGCCTTAGATAGTGGAAGTTATAGAATTCTATTTCTAATTGTGACCAAAATGTATGTTATGCTGTTATAATAGTTCTTGCATTGCCGTTTACTAGGCTCGTATTACTTTAAACTCACAACTGAGTCGATCGGGAGGTGAGAAAGTTGCGCCTGGACCCTTAGGTTAGTTATTGTTCTAGTCCTTCTTTGTTAGAGACAAGAGGAGGATTACATCACTCCCCATCACAGACGGTAGAGACAAGCAAGGTGTGGTTGAACGTTGTGCTCAATCGATCATGTTATCGTTCCTTCCACTATACTGTGATACAGGCTTTCCTCGCAGCTGATATATCTCAGGGACCATTAGTAATAAAGCCTTGTAAAGGTCTTCAGAAGTCCTAGGGTATGAAAAAATGCTATATTACACAAACGAAGATATTCGGTCGCTGTTGGCCTGTGCCTCAGCGAGTTCGAGTAGCTTCTGTGCCCTTTGCTATCTCCCTCCCTTGAAGCACTCTCTGGGCGTTGAGTGCTCAGCTATGATGCACCGGTTTTGGTCTAAAGGTCTCGTGGATCAATTGGATTGCAATGTGACGGTTGTTTCATGTGCCCTAAAATCGCCTTGTCTTAGGAGAATGTGCCTCAATTCTTGGCTGATCTTAACTGGGCACGAGGCTAAGGGGGATAGACAAGGGACTTTCGAGACAAGAACTTGACGTGCCTATAAAAATGGTCTTGCAGATCGAGACGAGATGATGTTTGGCAGAATGAGAGACATAAATGGTAGTCAGTCAGCCCATGGAAGTCCCCAGGGCGTCAAAAGAATTGGCCGGTGGAAGCAAAGAGAAGGAATTAGTCAGTTGATCTTGGTTCTTTAGATCTACCTCTTTGGTACTTAATTTTTGTCGCTCTAAGCTTGAGGGATTATGGCGCCGGTGTCGCATACAAACCTTTCGGAAAAGCCTCACATCATGATGTCCAACTAGAGGCTTCAGAACTTGATACTGATGTATCTTATTGTTCTTTGCTCTATGCAGCTCGTCAAGAGTCAAGGATGTGGTCAAGTTCGGACTGGGATGTTGAGAGTAACACGGTCTAATAGTGACTAGTGGTGCGCCCACGTGAAGAGAAAATAGTGCTATTTGACCAATCCTTCGTCCAAAATCCCCAATTCATCAATAGTGCCGTTTATGAGGAGAGCTCAGGTGAAGCATGGCGCTAGGTCTGGAAGCGTCGAGCGCTGATACTGCCAGACTAGTGCTAGACTATCGATTCGAGAATGGACTTATCCTCAAAGGATAAAATTCGAGAACGGAGGACATTTACCCATTTGTGACTTTGCACGAATGTACTGACAGACCGTATATTCATTTTTCAGCTGAACTCAAGGAATGATGGGCCACTGGGAGTCATGGCTGGCTGAACTTTGACAGAAGTTGATAGAGCGGTCCATCAGAACAGCCGTAGTAACTCAGGTCTAACGATTTATCTATATAAAGCGACTATTCCTCTGCCTTTCGATGTTCATCTCTATCTCCATCAACACATACTCAATTACCAATCATCTTCCCCCACAACACTCAGAGGAGCTCATCTTGCCACTTCAACCCAAATCACCACCTTCTCACAAAGAGAAAACAGAAACAATGGCTGCTCGCAAGATCAAGATTTTGTTCCAAAACAATACCCAACAAACCCTCAACTGGGTTGACTCCGGAGTCGAACACGGCGAACGAAGTGTCGTTGCCCCAGATCAAATCAACCCCCACGATACCGGAAACTGGGCGTTGGAGTCCGATGGATCCATGACAGGATGCGAGGGCTGGATGACATGGAGAATCGGGGATAATGGGCCAACCGTGACCTTGGAATATTCCAACCCGTATGCTAGGGAGAACTCTTATTCATGCAATGTCGACTCAATGCCTTTGCTGTTGACCGGAACGGTGGGAGCAATGATTGGGCCGAAGTCAGGTTCTTTGTGAACCAGAAGTAAACGCCTCAAGACGACGACGCTTCTTGCTAGGTGTGAATTTGAGGGTGGTCATAGAACGATATAGGGACCTGTTAGTCGTTGGTGGCCTTGGTTGATGCCAAATTAGGGTTATAGTGACACCAACACATACTACCTACCACCTCTGAAATTGACTCTGGCTAGGAGTGTGTCAGGTTCCGAAGCACTAGATTAACGTTGATACACTGGGAATGCATGCTTATATTGACTTAATATGGGCATGTACTGTCAATATTGTCCCTAGCTTAGTGTAATTATCCTTTGATTAGAATCTAGCTTGTATTACTTCTCTCTTCCATTTACATGTCGCGAGATTTTCGAAAGGACTCGTAGCCATGCCACATCTCTTACGTTGCCTAGACTCATTAAAAAAGCTATTGGTGGTGATAGAGAACTCTACAATAGCTCGACATCATTTCCATTTTGTATAATGTGATGCGTGAGCACAACTTGAGTACCGGACCTGGATCATTCCTCGTGTACCACCTGGTGTTGCAGTACAAGGTCGTTTTACGACAAAATGATATATGGCAATCCAATAGGTATAAAGATTGAAGTTAGTGACGTCACTGATGCAGCGAGTGTGAAAGGGTCAGCCTGTTTGCTTGTTGCTCACTGTTGAGTTGTCGCTCAGTATGAACAAAATGGAGCGTCATACGGTCGCAACTTGTGAACTGGTTGGGTTAGACAACCCGGAAATCCTGAGAGTCTCACATTGAACAAGACAAATGATTTGTGTACAGTTTTCCGACAAATGAGCTTCCCCAACGAGCACAGATTAGCGTCATAATGACCTTGAAAACCCCTGCTGTCACGTCAGTCAATCTTCAACGCCTGTCAATTGATCATTGGGGCATTTCCCGCAGCCTACGGGAGAATGTGATATCAAGTAATGAGTAACTCATCAAGGCATTTAACTGATATATATAACTCCCACTTGGACTTGGCGAGAAAGTTTGACCTTCCCATCCATGCTAAATTCCATCTCAAGTGACAAAACCTACACCATGGACAAAGTACTACAAACCGGCCTCTCAGCAGGCATGTCGGCCGTCTCTGGACTTCACTCCAGCAAACCAAAGTGGGCTGATCCTGAAGTCGCTGGCGATAACATTCTTCCTACATGCTACTGTCCGACAACTCTTACACGCGTCGAATTTCCGACCGCACAAAGACCCGTCTCGGCTTCTAACATCTGCATCGGCGCTTGGCCGTGGGGCGACAAAGCAACTTGGCAATACGACGAAACTCAATTACCAGATATCATCAGAGCTTGGAAAACTCTATACGAGGCAGGCATCAATTTCATTGACACGGCCGAGGCGTACGGTAATGGAGAGAGCGAAAGAATTGTAGGGGAACTTGTCCGAGATTTACCACGCGATAGCTTTGTCGTTCAGACGAAGTACTTCAGCACACCTCTCAAGGCAGCCAACTTCATTCATCCTACTGAGGCGCCCATCAAGAGTCTGAAGGGTAGTCTCGAGCGTATGGGCCTCGATTATGTGGATATCTATCTTGTTCATGGACCCATTCACCCCCAAAGCATCGCCCAAATCGCGGAAGGCATGGCACAATGTGTGGAGCAAGGTCTAGCTCATTGTATCGGAGTTGCCAACTACGATGTTGAGGATGTTCAGAAGATCAACGATGAGCTTGCCAAATTCAATATTCCTCTCGCTACGAACCAATGCGAGTTCAACATCTTGCGGCGATATCCCGAACTCAGCGGCAATATCAAGAAATGCCAAGACAGCGGCATGATCTTCCAGTCATATTCTTCGCTTGCGCAGGGCCGCTTGACGGGGAAGTACAGCAAGGACAATCCGCCGCCCAAGACACATCGGTTCAGCAGTTACAAGATGGAGGACTTGGAGCCCGTATTGGAAACGCTCAAGACAGTTGCTGAGAGACGAGAGAAGAGTGTTGCGGCCGTGGCGCTGAATTACAATATCAGCAAGGGCGTTCTACCGGTTGTCGGGATTAGGAATGTTGAGCAAGCCAAATGTGCTATTGAGGCACTTGGATGGAGGCTTACGGATGATGAGATGAGGGAGATCGATAAGGTGAGTATTGTGGGTGACAAAACGGTCTTTTGGCAGCAAGGATAACTTGTTATTGAAACTTGGACAGTATCAACTCGTGGAAAACTCGGATGATAGACTAATAAAGAAAAATTCCATTATCTACATAAAAAGAGACGAGCTGCGTTCGGACCATTGCACTTAGCTGAAAGAGCCACCATTCTGCAACCAGTTCGCACACTCCTCCCCAAGCTCCTCTCTTGCTTTTTCCAGATATCTTTTGTTATCCTCCTCAGACAAAACATCCATCCAGCGTCCATTCGACCCCTTATATATAAAGTCTTGAGCGCCATTCTTCCATGCGATTTCAGCCTGAGGTGGCGACGCAAGCGCAGCATGCTCCTTCATCCAAGCGAAAGTGCAATGTTCAACAACCTCCTTGAACTTGTCCTCGGGCATGTCAGGCGTCTCAAGAAACTTGGCAATCTTGCGAATCTCGCCATCAAGATCCTTCTTAAGATCATTGAAGTGAATGAGCATCATATTGGGCTGGTGGCGCGCTTCCCACCATCCTCGGATGTGGCTCCAGAAAGGCCAACAGATGGAAGGACGCATGTCATCCTCGACAAGATCAATAAACATGTCTCTAGGATTTTCGGAAGGTCGCTGGAGACCTGGTCCGTCGAAACCGGTGTTTTCGAAAAAGCTGTAAAAAGCTGGCGTAGCGGTATAGAAATGATGGTGCAAGCTCCAGACCATATCACGACCGTCGCGTGCGATGAAGATGTACTTGACTTCGGGCTTCCAGACCATAGCGTCGATGGGCAAATGCGTCTTCATGAAGCGTCTGTTCGTCTGGCCTTCGACCATGCCGAGCATGACGTCTCGGGGGACAAAGCGGAGGTCAACCCATGGTGAGAGGGTACCTGCCGGGACGGTCGGGTCACCTTCGTGAATGAGCTGAGAGATGATTTGTTGCACCCACTAGAGAAAGACATTGATTAGTAGTTATTTCTGGATCTGGTAGAGGTGAGGACATACCGTTGTGCCCGACTTTGAGTAAGTAGCGATGACAATATCATCTGGTCTGAACTTCACCTCATTCCAAACACTTGAATCCATGTGATGGTTGTTTACCTCGCGAGTCTTTTGAGGCATCTTGCCAGCGTTGCCGTTCGTAGTAGCCATATTGTTATGTGATGAAGAAGGTTGATAGTCAGGGGGATTTGTGGGAGGAAGTCTTGATGGGTTTTATATCATTGCTTTCTTTCTAACCTGATATCACTCTCTACTCGAATCGGTCTCCCGCTCAGCTGATATTAATACTCCACGTCAGACTGTAGAATCCCGACGGTCCGACACCCTGCAATAACACGGATCTCGGAAGAAGTTTCCACTATTTTCGGAACTCGCTGAAGTGAATCCACTATCATAGGTCCGTGAGACGCTTAACTACTCGGGGTCTGCTAGTTACACATCTGGTGATAAGATGCTCAGTATTGCGTACTCAAGCGAGACGCTTAAAATGACCAGGAAGGGTAAAGATGACCCAAGTTTGCACGAACGAGGATGGAACTTTCGATCCTGGATGCGTGGGCCTGGAAGGAATCACCTCAGCCCTACCAGTCACTAATCCAGGATTGACGGTCAGGGCGAAATGACCTGTGAGCTTTTGTGCTGGAGAGCGGATGGTGGTACTGCATTACGACGGATAAGCGGTGGTCAGCTAGCCATCCACAACAGAACAGCATGAGCCTGGATGATTTGAAATCCTTGACTAAACCATGACCGATGGACCCATGGCCATATGATTCAGCGGATAAGACGGCTTGGAGAAGCGAAAATTGACAGTGTTGATTAGTGCAGTTTACAAGCCAAAAAAGCTCAGCGCTAGTAGGAGCTGACCGTGAATCTTGGGTCCTGCGGTCCTACGGAGTAGGATAATCAGCACTACAGGCCCCCACAGGAACCAGAAAGCAAGGCTAGGTAGGTAACAGAAGAGATGTCCTCCAGGGCTTAGGCTACTAAAATAAAGTAGCCTAAGTGCTAGTCTAAGTAGCCATAAAGTGACTAAATTATTTCATCTCTCATGCTCTGGGCGGCCAATTCTTCTGACACCATAGCGCAAGGGTCTTTTTATCACGATTTAATATTAGCATGAAGTTACTCATTGGCTAACCGAGAAGGGGTGCTACTTGAGCAAACTTTACTGCACTAATAGGCTAGCGAACATGGTCAGGGCTGATTCACCCAGGACCCTTTGAAGCGTTCGATTCACCTTGAGTTCGGGATGGTGACAAGCCATATGATACTGCCACAGCATCATTCTTTTGCGATAGGAAGGGAAGAACAAGAGTCTCTCAAGGTAGATTGAGTACCTGCAAAGGAAAGAAAAAGATAATGGAAAGTGTGGGTACAAAGTCACCTGTTGAGATTGGAGGATTATTATGGCTTCAAATTCGATCAACGAGATAAAAGAAACAGTCAAAGGCAATGAACGGAAAGGCAGCGTTCAGGAAGCTCTAAATTATGGTTTTGTCTCGTGGCTTTCTAGAAAAGAAAACCAGTTGGAGATATATAAAATAAGTCATGTCGACTGACTTTTGGCTTTCTTTCACGTTTCAGTGTAGCATAGTAACATATCACTCTGTCGCTAAATCACTGCGCCTACAAAGAAGAAAGAGGATGCGCTACCTGAAAAGAAAAAGGAGATTATGCACTATGCATGTCTCTTTCTTTGTTCGTGCTTGTGACTTCACAAGGTGAGGCTGTCGTGCTCTGACAGCCGCTTTGTGAAGTTAAGTACTTGTGGCCTCTACCCAGCGGTCTGGAGTAAAAATTCCCGGATACCCTGAAATGAACAAATAAAGCAAATAAGAATGTTATAGAACAGTTTCAGAAGATAAAAGATGGAAACGTCTTTATGTGGCTGGTAAGTGAAAGGGCTTGTGGCACAATGGAAAGGGTTTTTTGGAACAGTGACCGGCACCTGGCAGACAGACCATGGATATGAATATCAACCCGCCCACGACTGTCCAAATTTTTCTCCTACATTAAAACATTCCGACAGCCAGCCTACACAAATCGAAGCAACAGAAAAATTCAGCCTGCTATTATAAAACTACCTCACTCCCGCACTGCAATCATGTCTTCTCCGCGAGCAACCACGGTCAGCTCCGCGGTCTTCAGTCTGATACCATTGAACGTACATACCCAAACCCTCGTGTCTGACTTAGCAAGCGAGTCGTTTGTTCGAAATCGTGACGGCTGCGATATGATAGACGTCGACTTCGCCCCCGATCGCTGCGGTGGTCTTTACCCAGCTACCATGGGCAAAACAGGCCATGTCAAGATCCATCGCAAGTTCATCGCCAAGATCCAGGTTTCCTTCGAACTCCACAAAGAGACCGGCGAGATCATGCTGGTTGACCGCTCCCCGAGCCAGAATTGCTATGTCTACTACGTGCAGAGCGATGACGAATGCCGCGACTTTTACAACTTCGGTGCTCTGGTACTCAGTCCTGCCGCTAACCAAATCGTGATCACCTTTGGCGTATCCATCAAGTATCAATTCTACGTGGATTGGCGCATGAGAGGACCGATCGATCTGGAAGCTTGGAAGAGTTTGGCGGCCAGGACTGGGCAGGTCCAGACACTCAGAAGTCTCCCACCGACAAAACGCGTGGAGGAAGGTGTTGAAGGACCACTCCACGAGCTCCGGTTTTTGTTGCAAAAGAAAATTGCTGGCAATTCCTGTACGCGCACTACTATTCACAAATGTATCGATCTACGGACCGGGCATTGTGTTGCGGTCAAGCATGTTGTGGATCTCATACGCAAGAACTATCGAGAAGAGGGAGAGACGTGTAAAGAGATAACTACAGATCTCAGTCATGTGGGTTTACCAATCTGCCTTTTATAGATACGTGAACTAACTTTAGGAGCCTCATATAATTGAGTTTTTCCAGGTAGAAATTATGCCGGATAACTTTAATCTTGTTATGGAACTGCAGGACGGCGATTTAGGTGGCCTTGCATGCACCCAGGAGTTCAAAGAACCTCAGGAGCTTTTTAATAACGCAGATACCGTTGGACGTCCCATACTGCTACAGATGTTGAAAGCGCTAGACTATCTAGCTTTCAAGGATATCATCCATCGGGATGTTAAGCCGCACAACATTCTCTATCGACGCATTAACGGCTCCTACCACTACCGACTCGCTGACTTTGGCATTGCAACAGTTGCTCCCCACGGAAGGGTTCGCTGTGGGACCCTAACGTTCATGGCCCCGGAGGTGGAGAACAGAGAGCCTAAACTACCTCATACAACCCGCATCGATGTCTGGGGGCTCGCTGCATCTGTCTGCTGGATCTTTGGCCTTGGACTCAAAGATGGTGAGGGATCGTCTATTGACGCGGGACATCATGTCATTTGTCCCATTTGGACCGGCATCTTGAAACAAATGCTTGGCCAGGTTCCTTGTGAACGACCTTCGGCCGGCGAGCTGTTGACGCTGATGTTCGATGGAGAGGGTCGGGTTACTGATGAGTGATGGCTATTGATTGGACACATTGGCGTGCTCGATTTGTACTTTGTTGCGGATATCTTTCTCTGAAATCGTATATGGCCAGCGTACTGGTAAATGTGAATGCAAGGCTGGTTTTGCTGGAGTTTGGTTTGATACATGGAAACGAATCGGAAACGGAAGACGCGGCTCGCAGATAGACTAAAGGATTGTTGCTTTGAGTGAGTATGATAATCTTTTGTCCTTTAGTATACAAACCTGTTTGCTTTCAAGATATTTACCTTCGGCTGTTTGCTGACTTTGCTGTCATTCAACAGCTCCGTGTTGTTAATAGCAACTATTCCTCACCCATTCGTTCAACCGAATTCTTGCGGATCATAGAAGAAGTGCTGCAAGTAGTGAGACCGTATCCTCAAGATAATTAATGTGAACATGGAGCAGATGCAGATAATCCATCATGCCTCATGTCGAGCCGCCGGGTCGGATAAATGTTGGTCCTCTCCTCAAGACCCAGAAAGGCAATAGTGTAACATTGGTCTCATGGTCAAAGCAACCAATCAGATTCTCACGAGTGCGCGAGGCCCCGCAATCCTCACGGTGACCGGGATGAGATGTTGAAGATGGCGCAGAACGTCAGATTTGATATTGGCCGTTTCGGCATGTCCCCAGTTTGAATCACTATCTATAAGTATGTCAACATTTCCCTCTGGCAGGATGAACTTTCCACACTTTCTCTTCTTTGCAGATATCCATTACCATGAACGTCTCCTCCATCGTATACACCGGCACCCTCGCCCTGTTGGTCTACTTCATCTTCAAACACACCCAACAACGCAGCAAAGGTCCATTGCCACCAGGTCCCAGAGGGTTACCTCTTCTTGGCAACATTCTCGATCTTCCTCTTCCGGGGACAGTCGAGTGGAAACACTGGCAGAAGCATGGGAACGAGTATGGGCCGATTTCTTCTGTTTCAGTCCTAGGCCAACTATTTGTCATTTTGCATGACAAGCAGGCTGTCATGGATCTCCTGGAAGCTCGTTCAATGAAAAGCTCGTCGAGACCCAAGTTGACCTTTGCTGGCGATGTGTATGTATTACCCCTACCCATTCCTTTCCATCACTGACCTTTCTCTTCATCTAGGGTCGGGTACGATAGTATCATGGGCATGATGCCATACGATCGCACCTTTCGGTTACATCGAAAGCTCACAGCGACACAAGTCAGCAGCAAGTCTATCGGTCGATTTGAGCCCATTCAGGAACTCGAGATTCTACGACTACTGAAGCGCATCTATCAAGACCCAGATAGCAAGAACCTACCTGAGCATCTAAACCAGTAAGTCACTCCCACATCCCAAATACAGTATCTGACCATCACTTAGGGTTTCTGGTTCTATCATGCTCCGCATCCTTTATAACTACGAAACGGACCCCAGCAAGAACGACCACATCGTCTCCATGGCCAACACAGTAATGGAAGAGTTCTCTCATTCAACCAGCCCAGGCGCGTGGATGGTTGACTTGATCCCTTGGCTTAAGTACCTCCCCAAGTGGATGCCTGGGGCAGGCTTCAAGAAGACAGCCAGTGTCTACCGAGAGCATCTACTACAGAACGTCAAAGATCCCTACGACTATGTCAGGGATCAGATGGCGCGAGGTAACGATGATGTCTCGTACGTCGCTGGTTTGGTCAAAGATATTCACCGCAAGATTGATCCTGAAGAGGAGAGCGTGATCCAATGGACAGCTGCTTCTATGATGAATGCTGGCACGGACACTACTGGTGCGACGCTACTCTCCTTTTTCGCAGCCATGGTCATCTACCCTGATGTCCAGAAGCGAGCACAAGCAGAGATCGACCGTGTTGTTGGAGACTCTCGTCTACCTTCTTTCTCCGACAAGGCGAACCTCCCCTACATCAACGCCATCGTCCAGGAAGCACTTCGCTGGCATACCCTCGCACCCATGGGTTTCCCGCACATGACGACTGAGGACGACATTTACAACGGCTACTTCATCCCCAAAAACACCCTTTTGTTCCCGGCAGTAGCATCTATCACGCACGATCCCGAGGTTTACCACGAGCCGATGAAGTTCAAACCTGAGAGGTACTCCGAGCCGTATAACGAGCCTTTGCCGTCGGATGTAGTGTTTGGATTCGGGCGTAGGGCGTGTCCTGGGAAGTGGATCGCTGAGCAAACAATGTTCTTGACTATCGCGCAAATGTTAGCTGTTTTCACTATTGAAAAGGCTGTTGATGAGGAAGGGAAGGAGATTGATGTTGCGTATGAGCAACTGCCGGGTGTTATAGCTAGGGTGAAGCCCTTTCCGCAAAGAATCGTGCTTAGGAACGAGACTTACGGACGTTTCGTCATGTAGATGTGTCAATCTATTTCGTTTCCTATTGATAAACCTGGATATGTATGGCTGATATTGGACCACAAATGCAAGGTACCAAAGGTGCACCTCGTAAGGCCCAAAGCTCCGTTATAGAGGATTGGATCTGTCCAGTAACCCTTGAGTTGACGTTATATATGTTCCCTCAAAAGCAAGTGGATGTAGCCCCGTTGTGAGAAGAGTGGTTGGGAGACGGTTCGATCAGTAGAGTTGTCTTTGTTTATGACAGTTGTTGACTGCTGTGTAGTTCATGCTGGTGTAAGAAGGAGAAACGCTCCACGGGGAAGCAATTAATGTTGGGTTTGTGACCAGCCTCAACCTTTTTTTAGGTAAAGAAAGGATATGAGCGTTACCTACACGATCTACGAAGAGAACAATTCCATGATATCAGAGCGACCTCGAAATCACAGGACCTTGACTGACGGTCTCGGGCTGCTGACTCCTGACATGAGCCCGCCAATCAAGATTGCTCGGAGTACCATAAGTTCCTATCCCCTGTAACCAAGTTGCTGCCTTGCCCCCCCACATCCTTTCGCGGACAAAGAAAGGCAGAAGCAGTGGAGGACTTGGTATGGAAGTGGGGCACTCCAGCGCACACATAATCCAAGCTCACCTGTAGCTCATCTCCTCTCATAAACAAGACGAAACAAACCCTCTCCATGGCCGATGACTGCGTTATTTGCGGAGGTCCCTTCGCCTCCTACGACTCTGGTGGCAACCAGAGTTGGGCTCGCGTGCTTCGTATAGGTAATTTGTCTAACTCCATCTCACATTCTATGCTGATCAAAATCTTTCAAGCTCGTTGTCGACCAGGAGACTTGACGGTTACTATCACAGGACGTGGTTACCAGAATGAACGGGAATACGTCGTGCCCAAGGATCCAGATTTCTCAGGTCAAAACGAGCCTTCTCAGGCTGAGCTAGAACGACATTTTCGCTACCCTGTAACTCAACTCCTTGGAACTCGAGTTGTCGCGTTCCATGATTCCTGTTGGTCTATACTTTTGGATCACATTTCTCTGTTCACGGCTGTTCGACACGAGAAGAACAGAATCGCCCGGGCTCTCTATGACTTTATGCATGATCTGCCACATGGCGAAGATTGGGGTGCCTACCTTGGTAACAGTCGCTTCGGGATACAGCCACCTGAAGTCGATTACTGGGAAGCGGATCCCAATAAAGGGTTTATGATGCATGGTAGGAGTACCCCTCCTTACCCCGCCGGCCAACTTCCAGTGTCTACTCGACCCTGGCAGGATTGTTTCTCGCAGTTCCCCATCGAGCTCACCTATCATCTGGTTTCATTCTTGGATTCATCATCGCTTTGCAATTTCCGGTTATCATCAAAGTTTATCGGCAGTCTCTGCAGTCAGTACAGTCTCCCTCAAGATTTCTGGGCGAGTCGTTTCGCTGTTGAACACGAGATGGGTTTCGTCCCACTGGCCTGTGGCTCCCTACCCACGGTGCCCGACTGGAGACAACTTTACTTCGATGTGAAAGATGATCTACAAAGGGGTCCTCAGATTAGTTACCTGCGGAGCCGCCGCAGGGTCTGGAACTGCATCAGCCATCTGCGTCCCCTGATGATGATACTCCTTCAACAGGATCACAATATACAAGACATGGGTAGCGTCGAAGATGATACTTCACTACTTGGGCTTGTTATTACTCAGAAGACCGAGGTCCTTTCACCGATACGGCAATCAAGACGCAAGGGTTCACAGTATGTCAACCTCGATCCCCAACATTGGGGAGCTGATAAGATCCGATTATCTATTTCCACCGTAACCATCAACTCTACCGCTTACATATGTGGTTTCAGAGTCCGTATCCAAAATGGAACAGATATTGGGGAGGTGGTCTCGCGCGCGGGTTACGTTGCGCCTGCTACTGAGACTCATATCTGTTTGAACTCATCAGACGATTTGTTGCATGTCCGAGTGGCTGTATCATCCGGCGGTATACTTCGCCTCGGATTCCAGACAAGGGACCTGCAGGGCCAAATGATATGGAAATGGATAGGACAGCATGAGGGTCTACCGTTTTATTCTGATATCGTCACCCTTGATGCCCAAGCGAGCAGCCGGATCTCAGGGATCATTTTCACCTTCGATGTAAGTGTCACCCATTCCTTCAGAGAAGCGGTCTAATTTCAGCGATCGATAGTCTCTCAAGGCGATGTCTGTTCAACTTGTCGAAAACCTTGGCCATCGGGACTCTTCCAACCGCCTTTGTTAAAACCTCTACAACTCGAGCTGAGTGTATTTGCAGTTACACACAAACAAAGATCACGAGACCAGGCTTTCGGCTACTGGGTACTGCAGCGACAAGCTACGAGCCACGATGTCTTGACTGGGGTCACCCAGGGCCGAGTGGGAGAGTTGGCAGGAAAGGGAGGTTGCTGAGCGAGATGAAATCAGAGAGGACAAGAATACGGAAAGGCAGAGGCACGAGCGCCGATGTTGGTTTGTGCCTCAAATTGAAGAAAAGCTTTGCCAACTCTCACGCTTGGGACCAAAACACATTGAATCAGTCTCAATTGTTTACATATGAGACCGGAACGGGATGGTATGGACTACATGTAAATGCTTCTAGATAGTCTCATCTAACTGTAACTTCCACTCATACATGTGTCAACCCAACTCTCATGTGTCCATTTCCCTCTCGGTTCGCCCGCAGGCAATACGGTACGAAGACAGCTTCCTTTCCTACCCCAGCATCAATATCACCATGTACTAAGAAGCCAGGAGCTGCGCCAGATTCCACCCCCTTCAACGATCGACGCCAACAAGACGTCTTCAGCGCAACGTATTCCTCTTCTCCAAGCGACTTCTTCTCCTCTACAATGGGAGCAGTCGCCTTAAGCCCGACATCTTTGAAGTGATTATCTTCCCATGTATTATCAGCATCTTCCATGCAGTATACTAGAGGGCCTCGAGCAAGAGTCAGTGTTCGCTGGTTGGTGTACGGATGGGGAGCAATGTAGCGCGGTGTAAAGTTGCCGATCGTTAGGGAGAACTCTGAATTCTTTGCGAAGTAGGATGGATTGAGGGTTAGGTAGCCGTTTTGCAGATCGGTGCTTCCTTCGCTTGGTTCAGGGTTCAAGTGGTACCTGTTTTGAGACCACCCAGGTATTCTAAGTCTGATCGTAGTTGTTAGTGGCTTGGGGACTGTGAGGCGAAATTTAACAACTCCATCCCATGGCCAGTCTGAATCCTGGTCAAGAGTCACATCTTGCCCATCAATTTCAAACTTCAGAGTCGCCTTCGTATACAAATGCACATTAATGAACGCCTCTCCACCTGTGGTCTTCCCAAAGTCCCAGAGATATCCACCCAAAGAACCGTAAAGACGTGTGACGTTTGGCGGGCAGCAAGCACACCAGAACCATTCCTCACGGACGCTCTTGTCAGTCTCTGAACTGCCCAGCTGGTTCACATAGGTGAAAGCCTTGCCGTCAAGGCTCATCGAGGTCATGACGTTGTTATAGAGGCAGAGTTCCATAACGTCTGCATATCTTCCGTCAAGGTCGATGTGGAGAAGGCGTTCTGCAAGCATCATGACGGCGATCGAAGCACACGTTTCAGCATAGCAGCCTCCTTCGTCTGTGCTTTGAGGGAGGAAGTAGTCGCGCCCGAAGCCCTCCCATTGCTTGATGGCGCCTATCCCACCGGTGAGATACATCTTCTTGTCGACCATGTTGTTCCATAGGCGGTAGAGGGCATTCTTCCAGTCCGATGAAGCTTGCAAAGATTTGTCGCTGATGCAGACCATGTCAGCTACAGCAGTGAGCAAGTACATCGCGCGCACTGAGTGACCCTCCACGGTCTCTTGCTCAAGTATGGGCTCATGAGCTTGGCAGTACCAGTGAGAAGCATGCTCGGGGTATGAATCAGGTCTTTGGTAGAGATTCTGGCCGCGCTTCTTGGATTCCCATTCGAAATAGTGCTCTCCATCTTGACCATTCTTGTTGCCGCGCTCTTCAATGAAGTAGCGAGATAGTTCATAGGCTTGTTTGTTTCCGGTGGCTTGATAGAGGCGGAAGAGGGCGAGCTCGATCTCTGGGTGGCCTGGGTAGCCGTGGAGCTGACCGTCGGCAGGTCCGAAGGTACGGTGGATGAGAGCGACGTATTTCTCGATGGGTTCCAGGAGGAGGTTGTTCTTGTAGTATTGATGATGTGCGATGGCAGCTTCTATAAGATGGCCTGCGTTGTACCTGAGGAAAATGTCAGTAGGAGGGCCTCACAAGACATAATCATAATGTGAAACTTACAGCTCATGCATATCCTGCAAGTTCGACCATCTCTTCCCCGGCTCAACAACAGTGTAATGAACATTCAGATATCCATCGTCCTGTTGTGCCCCCCGTATCATCTCAACAAGCTCCCTGACAGCCGTGTCAATCTCCTCATCAAACTCATCATGTAAAAAGTAACAGGCGCCCTCAATCCACTTTGCTATATCACTATCCCAAAAGAGATGAAACGGGACAGGCCACATAGACTTGTCAGCATAAATCTCATGCCACTGTAGCTTGAAGCAGTCATATCGGCCTGTTTCTCGCAGTCGCTCCAGCTGTGTGTGCAGGGTTGTCTTTGCGACTGTGTTTCGGCGCCGGTAGAGGATGGAGCCTGGGGTGAAGGTAGTGTGGTGGAAAATGAGCTGAGGATGAGACATTGTGAGTGTGATTCGACAATGGGATTCTGGATCTCGGGTGGTGAGTACTTATCGGGTCATTGATGGAGTCGTTTGGTCTCTGTGGCGTTAATGGGTCACGGTGGGATGGGAGCGGAAAGCCCAGTGGTCATCCCATCGGGGTGTGGTTGGGTACCCTAGAGCGGACATGAGGTGGATGGTTTTCGGGGTTGAAGTGGGAGGTGGGCGTCGACACGTTCCAAAAGTTGGGTTATTGGCTCTGACTTCAATTTAATAAACTAGCATTTGTTAATAGCTCTTGGATTTTATGTTGGCTCTCTTGTTTGTTTACAACGCAACTTTGAGTTTGCGTTTGTTAGCAAATGACATGGATCAACAATTGTGACCAAGTTTGCACAAGCATAACCCCAGACAACTCAAACAACACAATCAGAAGTGGAAAAAAAGAAAAATCTTTGCAATGCACTGCAACTCCTTGCATATCATTTTGGTTTGTCCATGAAATCTTTATCGTCAGCTAGCTAGCCCTTTCATTACGAAGCTCTGCGGATGTTTTCTTTGCTATTTGGGTGGCTGACGCTTATTGGCCCGCTAAGATCTTGTCAGCGGGCATGCTAGGAGAGTCTGGACCCGAGGTTAATTTAGCGCCATTGTGAAGAGGAACACGGTATGGACCGCTGACTGATGAGCTGGGTTCAAATCTTGGTGGACGGTTGAATTATGTCCAGCATTGACAGTGAATTAATTCAAGACGCATGAAAATGAGATTCCACCAGCGTGTATGCCTTCCAAAAAATAAGACATTTGATAGACTGTACACGATATGAACACCCCGAAGCCGCATTAGACCGCTTTCGATCATTGGGAGGAAAGTGGGGTTCATCTCATCCGAGTTCCCTGCTTGACATTTGCCCTCACGACGTGACATTCAGAGCTTCACCAAACCAACCACCTTGGAATTGTTGAAGGCCCCAAATGAAGATCCCAGTGTACGGAAATGGAGAAATTCCAATGCGGGCAGTGCCCTCGTAGCTTCAAGCGACAGGAGCACCTGAGACGACACCAAAAAGTCCACGAGACTCATAAACCCTTCGAATGCCACATCTGCCGCAAGGGCTTTACTCGCAGGTACGGTACCCATGTTGCATGACCTGTCACAACTGCTAAGTAAGGTATAGTGATATCCTGCATAAGCACATCGCTATTCACGACCATTCTGCAGCACCCGCCGCCGACAGACGCGATACTGCTCGACGCAGAGCATGTTTAGAATGCGCCAAAGCACGAGACAAGTGCACGAGGACTACACCATGTCAGCGATGTTCGATCAAATCACTGAGTTGCATTTACCCAAACAACGCGGATGGGCAACCGATGGCGTCCTTGAGGACCGATAACGTGTCGCTCGTGCAATCGGGTGGCAGTATGGGACTCACGCACAGCGTGGCATCTAACCAGCGGCTTTCGATATCACCTCAAGAAGATCCAAACACGCGTTCAAGTCCATATCTTGAAGATAGTGGAGACACTGCAATGCAACAGGCACCACCATTCGAGTATGACCTTGGCCCATGCGATATCGACTGGGACTTCCCAATGAACTGGTTACCGTACAACAATGAGATCGAAACAAACTACTACTCTATACTCGGCCTTGATAATAACATAGCGTCAACGGGATCTTTGCGTCCTTCATGTGGAAATGAGCCAACCTTGAATCAACCGGTGTCGGGCATACCTGTCTTGGGCAACACTCCGCAAACTATATCTACCGTTGGATCTATATCTCAAGGCAATGGCGCAGCTGCTTCACCACAGCTAAGCATGTCATCGGATCGCACAACACCCGGTGATCTATATGCCACGAGCTCAAATGGCGCACGAAGACCTTGCACGGACCGTTCGAGGCAGTTATTCCCGCCGCTGGGTGTTGAGGGCTGTACCAAGCTGTGGCCAGTCTCCCTGGATCCGAGCCTTGACGGCCAGAGCAACATTTGGGAGTTTCCTGACTTAGATCACATTACCATCGAGGCCACAGATGGCATTCGAGAATTTGCACTAACACAAGCGACTTACGCCAAGATGTATGACTCTTTTGAGAACACTTGTCTGGAATCTGGCATCTTTAGGAACGAGTTTACGTCTTCTGAGTTTCCTCCCTTGCCAATCTTGGATTATTGTATAAAGCTCTTCTTCGAACATTTCAACCCAATATTTCCGCTTGTGCATCCAAACATAACGGATCTCAACGGAAACTGGGTACTAGTCCTAGCGATCTGTGCTGTAGGAAGTCAGTACTCTGCCACCGACGACATTAATGATTGTGTTTTACCTTTCCAGGAGTTCTTGAGGAGAGTGTTGGTTGTCCACTTGCAGTTGGAGAACTCCGAAATCGACATTGCGCTGGCGCAGGCTCTTGTTCTGAGTCAAGTCGGACTACTATACTACAGCACAAGTAAGTCTCGGCACGTCGGCTATCAACGAGTAGGTGATCTACACAAAGTTATCGACCTCTACCGACGGTCCCATACACAAGTGGCAAGCGACGTGAAAGCTCGTCTCAATCAGCGGGAAACGAATATCCACCAGGAATGGAAGGCTTGGGTTGAATACGAAACTTTGAGGAGACTTTGTTACTTTATATGGGTATGTATCGGGCTACCATACACGCGAAGGCTTAAACTAACCTTTTCACAGCTATTGGACCGGATGGGCTGTTACTTCTTCGATGATCACCACGCCTCCACTTTCGATGTACAAGACATTGAACTGCCTCACGATGGGCTGTGGTCCCAGACGTGCTCGTTAGACTGGTCTAAAGTATACCGACGTGTTGAAGGTAACTCGCCAATCTGTCCCAAGGTTGAAGACAGCCACTAACCCATCTCAGAAAATCCCTCACTTCTATCTGCTGTCAATACCATCTTTCGCGACCGAACCGCCAAATCCGATCTGGGAGAGTTCTCCCGCATATGCCTTCTCCACGCAGTCTACCAAGAATATTCTGCCGTTAATACCTACTTCAAACGCCCTCTCTCATCATGGATGCCCCAAAATAACCCCGAACGTCAGTCAGAAGATAATAACCTGCTTAACTCCGACTCGAATTGGCGAAACGCGGCGCTTGATTGTGTGGACACGCTACACTGGGCAGCGAATGCAACGATAGCCTCGTTGCTGGGGGCGGAGCATCCTACCGTGCTTCATCTACATTTCTCGAGGGTCGTCCTCCTTGTGCCCAGAGCAACGCTGATGACTCTGGCAAATTATCTAAAAGCTCCGGAGAGTGAGAGGAAGGTGGCATCGAATCAACAGAAGGCGTTGCAAGCTGAACGGGAGATCTCGCAGTGGGCTCAGCAGGATGTGGTAAGTCGACGAGGATTGGCCAAGAGCGATATGCTAACAAAGATCCAGTCGAAAGCAAGGCTCGCCGCGTTGCACTGTGGTTGTTTCCTCTGGCACATTCGCCGCTATTCGAAAATGGCTTTTTATGAGCCGCCCTGTGTATTCTGGGCGATCCTTACACTATGGGCGTATAGCGTCTACTCATCCAAATCGAGAAGATCCTCTGGCGAAGAACGTAGTGGAAGTGTAACCCGCCATGCTTCACCTGATCATGGCAAAGCATACTCCGACGATGACAGCCCAACATTCATCAGACTGGATCGGCCTAATGATGACGAGATGGTACAGCTATTTGTTAGAGCTGGTGTGTTGAAAGCATATATAAGTGGTGTTGGAGATATTTATGCCTCTGAAGCGCCGGCGAGGATCCTAAAAGAGGGGAGAAAGATTCTTGAGTCAGTATCACTGGCATGGGGACGTAGTAGAGAGTATTTGGATCTGCTGAATGCTCTTGGATGAGCGCACTTCTATTGATGAGAGCTGTCTATGGCAAAGACGGAAGATACCCATATGTATTCAAGTACTTTTACTTCATTGCCTCTTCGGAAGCGTGACCTCAAATACGTAAGCCGTTGTGTTATCCTCATGCTTCATCTTCAGCTTCAAACAACCATTCTTGGCATGGTCTGTTGTGTCGCCCAAGTGCTCTGGCCCATCGACATTATTGAACTTGTCCCCATCTTTCACAACGAAAGCCAACGTTCTGACCTTGACTTCTTCATCCTCAGGCAAGCCCGCCAGCTCAATCGTCCAGTCACCAGATCTGGAGCGCGTTCCGGCTAGAATACGAACCACGTTGTCGTCGACTGTAGCATAAACATCAAGAAAGCTATCTGGTGTAGGTGTGGTCTTCAAGCGCTGGCCGGTCATTTGGCTGCCGTAGTATTTGTATACCTGGTACTCGGCTGTTGGCCAGTATCCCTCGCCTTCAATGGCGTAATTTTCGTTGGTAGCGTTGGGCTTACAGAGAAGGCCTTGCACATGTTAATATCCTGTATTCCACAAACCCAAAAGTACTTACCAGCGAGGAAATCATGCAGTGCTCCTGCGATGGCCCAGTTCCCTCTCAATCCATGAGCATTCTCACGCTCAAGACCAGCGATCCACCAAGCGCCAGCGGAAGGAACCTGTTCGCCATACACAGCGTACTCATTGATGTTGACATCCTTCGCCTTCTCAAGCGAAATATCGAACTTGGCGAGTAATTCGTGGAAAGACTTCATTGATCCAACCATGGTATCGCAGTCATTACCGCTCTCCATATGCCATGACCATTGATCAGGAAGAGTGTCATTCTTGATACACTCCGAAAGGAACTCTGTCCACCAGTCGTGGTCTGTTGTGGGGATGGCGGATATACTTGGACCTGCTATTCTGACTGATGGAAGTGTCTCCCTGTAATATAGTCAGTATATATACATACGATGATCGTTATGAAGCTGTACTCACTTGACCTTCTTGAAAGTGCGAGACCATAGCGCAAGCCACTGCCCCTTAGGCGCACCCCAGAAAAAGCTCAAGTCAGGCTCATTCCAGATATCAATGACAAGACCATCCTTCATTTCTGAGTCCTGGACGTCCTTCAGAGTCTCCTCAAGAAAGGCATCCCAGCGTGTCCAGTCACCGTTGTCACCAGGATACTCAAAATTCTCTGACTGACCACCATCAGCACCCCAAGCTGCGGGTAGAAGGTAGATGAACTCTCCTCCGTGTTTACGGGTTGTTCTGTAATTGCTTAAAGCTGAAGCAAAGCGGGCCTATTGGTCGGTCAGTATACGGAAAGTTGCGTTCAGGACGGAGCTTACCTTATAGTCCTCGAAGCTGACGGCGTAGCCCTTGGTATTGGGGAGTTGAGATCCTCCTCCACGACCGTAATTGAAAGCAATGTCTTTGTAGAAATGGTCGGGTATCTGGTCAGACTTATCTGGTATACCGTACAGGATGCCAGAAGCAAGATGTTTAGGCGGGCCAGTCGTGATGCTCATGTCGACAGTCGCAACACCAACAGCAGGGCCCTTGGCTTTGGCCTGCTCATCAGGCAGGCCTCGCAACATAGACATGTAATCCTCAGGCATTTTGTCAGTTCAACGATGCAGTATGTTTGGTAGGGTTACTCTGACATGCTTCCCAGTTTATAGTTCATGCTCAAGGTCGCGTGTTAAAGCCACCAGATGGGCTTACCCGCCGCGGGGTCCCCGGTGGGATATCCGGTGGGAGAGAGTCGGGGATTGGCGCGTTTGGTTCTTCAACTTCCCCCGCAAATACGATCCAGGCCTTTGGGAATTTTTCCTTGTTCCCCATGGGGTGAATCCCTGTCGATAATCATCAGATCGAGTTTAATACTTAAACTGTGATGAAGCCGGATGGAGTTGAGTTTCATCTTCCCCATGCTCATTAAGAGTTGTCTTATCCACTGACAACTACTTTCTCATCTTTACTCATTCCAATATGGCAACCGAAAAGACTCCCAGTATCAATCATGTCGAAGACGAAATTGTCTCCGACTCGAAAGATTGGAGTCATGTCCAAGGTCAACAGGGCGCTGACATTGACCGCAACATGTCGCTCTGGGAAGCCTGCAAGGCTTACCCTGGCGCCATAACATGGTCATTCCTCCTCTCTTCTTCTATCATCATGGAAGGTTACGACATCGTCCTCATCGGCAATCTTATGGCTCAACCTGCCTTTCAAAAGAAGTATGGCGACTGGTACGGAGATAAACTCGGTTATCAGATTTCTGGACCTTGGCAGTCTGGTCTTGGCAACGCTACGGCTATTGGAACTATCATTGGCGCTTTCGCGAACGGCTGGCTTACACAACGGTTCGGATACAGACGCACTTTGGTTGCGTCCCTTGTAGCCATTACCGGATTCATCTTTATCACCTTCTTTGCTCACAACCTGCCAATGCTGCTCGTCGGTTCTACTCTCTGCGGTCTGCCCTGGGGTGTCTTTGCAACTATGGCTCCAGCTTACGCATCCGAAATCTGTCCAATGGCTCTACGCGGATATCTCGCCAACTATGTTTGTCTTTGCTGGGCTCTCGGTCAACTCCTCGCCGCTGGTGTGCTCTTCAGCTTCTCCGACAACACGACCGAGTGGGCATACCGTCTTCCTTTTGGTATCCAATGGGTCTGGCCTATCCCTCTTCTCATCGTCTTGTGGTTCACTCCCGAATCACCTTACTGGCTTGCCCGGAAGAATCGACTCGACGACGCGAAGAACGTCCTTCGACGAATTTCTGCCAAGGGTCAAAAAACCGACGAGGATCTCGATAAGCAGCTTGCTATGATCGTTCACACCAACAAGATCGAGAGTGAACACACAAGTGGATCTAGCTACCTTGACTGCTTCAAGGGCATCAACCTTCGCCGCACTGAGATTGTCAGTCTAGTCTTCGTTGCGCAGAATACTACTGGTGTTGGCATCGGTGGCACACCAACCTACTTCTTCGTCCAAGCTGGTGTCGATCCCAAGAACTCCTTCAAATTTGCAACCGGCGCTCTCGGCCTCGCATCCGTCGGCGTCATCATCTCCTGGGCTCTCATCTACCGCATCGGTCGTCGAACGCTATACGTCTGGTCTTGTGGTATCTGCTGCCTCCTCATGCTTCTAATCGGTATCTTGGCTAGTGTGCCCCAGTCTCAGACTGTAAGCTTCGGTCAAGCTGGTGTTGTACTGGTCTGGGAGATTGTCTTTTACGCGACTATCGGGCCTGTCTGCTACGCTATCATCGGCGAGATCCCCGCTGTTAATGTTCGCAGCAAGAGTATTTGCTTGGCTCGCATCGCCTACTACATCTCTCAGATTCTGAACAACACTTATGGCCCCTATATGATTAACCCTACTGAGGGTGACTGGAAGGGCAAAGTTGGATATTTTTGGGCTGGACTTTCTCTCTTGACTTTTATCTGGGCTTACTTCCGTCTTCCTGAAACCAAGGTGAGCAGTCTCAAACTACTGTCATGAAACATCTTCTAACTCGACACAGGGCCGAACTTTCGAGGAGATCGATATCCTTTTCGCGAACAAGACATCTGCTAGAAAGTTTGCACAGACCAAGGTTGATGCGTATGCTGAGGATTCCGAGAACCGCATTGTCAAGGAGACTGATGTCTGAAGTATCTTGCGCAATAGGATGAGGTTAGGAAATCGGGTAAACCCAGTGTCTGTGGAATTTGTAGTTTTTTTATGGTAGTAGTAATTGAAAAGGGAGATGAATTCAGAGCTCTTCAACAATGGATATTAAAGGTTCCTTGACATATTCACTCAACTCCTCTTAAAGCAGCCCATTCCTGCTCCAACATGCCATAATTAATTACATCATACCACTTGCGATCCAGATAGTACGCTTCCCTTTCCCTCCCCTCCTCTTTGAAACCCAGCTTAGTATAAACATGCTGCGCCCGGGTATTAAACCCAACAGTACCCAACGCCACACGATGATATCCGCCAAACCTAAACGCCCAGTCTAGCGCCCAATTGATAGCTTCACTTCCATAGCCTTTGTTATTATATGGGGTGCTGAGATTTATTCCCAGGGATGTTTGCCTGTGATGCTTGTGGGCATCCAAGGTACCGCCCCAACCTAGAAGAACAAAGCCGATTGGCAAGGGGTCGGGTGATTCGATGCCCTGAGCTTCGGATTCGGATGGGGAGAGGCAGACCATTACGCACAAGGTGCATTTTTGAAGTTTGCTCATAAGGTCTTCTGCGCTTTTTCTGTTTTTGGGGCGGATGAGGGAGGGTCCTGCTAGAACAGCGTTGAGAGGGTCACTTTCGTGACATTTGAAGAGGTAGTCTATGTCTTTGTCATTGTTCTCTATGGCTCTGTAGATGAGCCTTTCTGAGGAGTAAGCATTTGCAATTCTTGCGGTGTCCATCATGACATATAGCTGATGGGAGGAAGATATAGAGTGGTTTGTTGGCATACTTCTAATGTTTATATAAAATTACCAGTGTACAGTGACTCACTGCCAGTAGCTCAAAGATCAGAGCTACGATGGCGCGGCTATGCGGCAATCGCGATGATGACCACCTTCCTGATCGGGAGATTCTGGATGACTCATTTGATAACAGGGTCGCTCTATTTCCGAAAATAGCGTTATCAATCATCCTGCAGGATCAATGGAATTTGCCAAAATCCTTTGGACTTACCAGGCAGGTGGGTGACAGAAGAATTGTCTTTAAGGCGTAGGCTGCAGTAACAAAGTACCTCAAGTGCTAGGCTAAGCCGGCATAAAGTGAATAAACTACTTCATCACTTGGGATTTTGGGGTCAATTCTTCTGATACTCTGACGCCAGGATCCGTTTCGGTCTCGCAAGCAGGATCTATTCAACCTTTGACAACAACATATTTACAGTTAATTTACTAAAAAGCATACTTAACAGAATAACACACTAAGATCACCAATACAGATATTAATCTTATAGGTTACATAAAGTTAAAATTGCAATAAGTGCAATAGATAGCTGATGGCATAGCGAGGTGAAACAGATGACGCAGAACATGATAACATCACAAGGTTTCTGCAACACCAAGATTGTAAAAGTGAAGTTTATATCGATATTTGCACTCTATGACCTAGAAACTGACTTTCAAAAAACCCAAATAGATGAGCCGCAACGATCGCTACAATCCCTAATCCCAGCCTTGATGCTAAACCTTTCCGTGTTTCTACCATTGACTCCTCGCGGGAATACCAACTTCCAATTGAGCCCATCTCTAATACGAGCCTTGATTAGTGTTACCATTATTATACGGCGATTGCCCATGTCCCAAATGAATAGCCAATCTATTCACTATCATAATCTCCTGTCAATAACGGAGATCGGTGCAAGTTTAGCCCATGTCTCGAAGACATCTTTGCCAACTCTGCCATGAAACCAGGTACACCACCAGGAATATCCTTCTCGTACCAAATCTTGGGATCGCCCATTGCCATTGCCGCCTCGTGCATTTGTACCAAGTCTCCACTGTCCCAAATTCCTTCTCTTCTATTTAGACTTCTCAGGAGATTCAGCCCGCGCTCGACTTGGTGCGGTTCGGTGCAGCACCATAGTAGGAAGGATAAGCTGGAAATCAAGTCGCCGTCAAGGGAAAAGGTTCTTTGGCCAGGGACGATAAGTCGATGTGCGAATGCTTCTGCTGCGGTTAGATAAGCTTCTACTGTTTCAGGGTCCGGCTCGGAATCGTCTTCCAGTTCGAGTGACATGCTCATCTTCCAAAAGGCCTGCTGCATGTTGAGGTACAGGAGCTGTAGGGATGTCCACTCTTGGTATTCCCACATGGAAATGTAATTCTTGGTCATGTCGAATCGCTTGCTCCAGTGGTTGAATTTCTGGTCTAGTTGGTTCCAGGATGCTTGGACGCGTGCTTTTGTGACCAAATCCATATCTGCGAAGAAGGTACTTCCTGGAGACTCACATCCCACTTCAGCAGTGGTTTCAGCCATTATCTCGACGGTCTCAACATCTAGTCTTCTTAACGCGCTGGCTGCCTCGTCAAGATCTTTGAAAGGTGTTTCGGACACGTCATCACTGGACAAAAGCGCAAAGTATCCTGTTCGTATGTCGGGAATGATGGTGTCTTCTATAAAGGCCGAAGCTTCGCATCCTAGACTCGAAAACATGTCTAGAAGTTTGCTGGCTATCCTTCCTTCGTATGCGTTGGTCACCAAGCTCGGTGAAGACAGAAGACGGGTTCCAGCACGGATGTGACGAATTGACTCGGCATATCGACCAGTGATACCCTCAAAGGCAACAAACAACAAGCAGCAAACCAGGGTACACTGAATATCGAAAGGTGTGTTGAGTGACATATGTGGTATGATGTTTGCAATGGCTTTGTTGTACTGTTGCATAGCCAAGCCTTTCAGCTGCTGCAGTGGAGAGCAAGTCTCAGGGCCCGCCATGTAAAAGCGATGCGCTGCGCCCACGGCAATGATAGCATGTCTGATAGGCTCGCATTGATGGGCTAGAGGTAAGACGACAGTGAGATAAAAGTTGGATTGGCCTGGTGCGCAGGTGAGTTGTGTCGATGTCCAGTGGTGGAAATGGTGGAAATAGCAGCTTTCGATGGATGTATCCCCAAGGCTAGGATTAAAGACGGATAGAGGATATGGAGTTGACGGCAAACCAACGGCAACAGCGGCGCGCTGTTGCAGCTGAGCTCTGTCGGGTGTCGCATAGCCATCGCATTTAACGCGGCCATCACGACAGCGACGACATGTCGGTTTCTCCTCGTCGCACTTAAGATGCCTGACTCTACTATTGGTTAGAATGATAGACTGCTACCTTGATTATAGGGCACACATACTTGCTGTAGGACAGAGAAAGCAATTATTAGCCACCAAGTCTGCAAGCGAATAAGAAAGTGAGGGGGCGGATATAATGATTTACGGCGTATGGACATACCAGGTTAGACAGCCAGTGCGGACTTTTGGCTTGGAAGCACGCTGCCATTTTGGTTTCTTGGGCAGAATAACAAGCTTATTTTGATCAACTGCCTTCATTTTTAATTGCAACAAATCAATCAATTCAATTCAATTCAATTCAGTTGAGAAGAAGAGAGGCGGTCGAGATGGATGGATGCAAAGAAAGTTATTTTGTTTGGACAGAAGCCAATACCAAGAGCAAAATACCTTAAAAGATCTGCCATTCAGGGGGGCTAAGCCGCGACGCTAGGAGACCCCGGATCCCTGTTTATACGACGCAGCCAATGGCAGATCCTACTAAGGGCATGAAACTGGGTCCAAATGCACCGACACTTTTCGTGTCATACCGAAACTCAATTCCAGCGCTTGTTGGTGTCTCGGAGGTCCGAAAGTCCTCCAAAGTCCCCCCTTCAAGAGGTGAAAGCAGGACATGTTTGAGGCTGTGTTTCAAATTACACAAATTAAAACCAAACTAACGCTAAGCGGTAGCTCAGCAGCCCTATGAAGATCTTTCATTATCGCGAGGGGGGGGTTGCAGCCTCGAATTCAGCTGCTAACACGAGGCATATTATCTGGCTCGCTTAATTAAAGGCAACGTAATCTGATCCCAACTAGGCAAATGGTCCTGACTCTTCAAACAAAATCTAGACCATTCCAAACGTGTCTGATCTGACAAGGCGTTCTTACACACATATAATATCTCGTCTTCGGCATCAACCTTCCGAATTGCCAAGCTTTGGAGGACGTAATCTTCCCGGATTCGTTCCTGATCGCCGATAGGGCTCGAAAATCACTGAGCTAGTGATTTTGATGTCTTTAAGAGTCAAGTTCCCGTTGGTGTTGATGCACTTGAGGTCCACTCTTGCTGCGACTTCATCGTAAAATATGCATGACTGTAAGTGTAGGCAGATAGCAAAGGTAGGGAGACAATGATCAAGGCTGGTTATCTGTTACTGTCTGCTCGTTGAGGTACCGAATTATATGGAATCAATGCATGCCTCGATACAATAATTCACGTATTCTCTCACGATAGTGATATCATAAATGCCGATCTTGCATTCCGTCCGACTGTCAAGGTCCAGGCCCACTATTGCCATCAAATGCTACCCCCACTCTCCTCGGCTCCTCAACGGGGCGGATATGGATACTTCGAGAACGAATTATCAGATCTTCGGTATAACGGCGGATATAGTGCACAAAAACGAACTAGACCTTGATCTGATGGTGAGAGGGACTAACCCGGATACGTCTAGCCCTCGGGCCGATACGTCTTCCACGTTGTAGAAATGCAATGAACCTGCCACTTAGCAATACAAGGCTTGTTGAAAATGAAACCTCATTGTCAGAGTTTCTGTTGTTATACCAGATTTGCAGCGACGAAGGATAATGCGACATTTTCCGCCCTGGATGCTGTTCCCCAGGATCAAGGGCATGATAGCAGCACACGGATGGCTGACAAGACAAGGCAGTACATTATGGATGAACAATTTGATATTTTACTGTACTCTAATCTAATTATCAACACCGTCCTGGACATCAAAAGCAATCTTTTTTTCGCGCAGACAAACATGTCTCCAACCTTTACCAGGCCAAAACCTCCTGCAACCCTCCACAGGACAAGCTCGAACAAAGCTCCTCATCCTCCTGGTTCTTCTTTGCTGCATCCCCCTCCGGCAACTTCTGTCTCGCTGGCCAGATTTGTCGTCCAGCCTCCCTCTCAAGCTTGACATGCTCATGGATAGCATCGCGATGACCATCTTGGAACGAAAGTGGGCCATGTTCAAGTCGAGGGTGAAGCTCGCCGCTGATGAAAACACCAGCTTCTAGGTTTCGCTGTGCGCCGATGCATAGATCTTTGTCTTCTGAGACTACACGTGCGTACATGTCGGCGATGAGATGAAAGTCTTCGTCAGAGGACTTTGTGTTGCGGAAGATTTGGTAGTGCATCGATGAGTGGGTGGCTGATGTGGGGACGAAGCGTTGGATCATCATGAAATGGGGTCTATGTCAAGTTAGAAAAGTGTATTGTATATCAGTCGGATGAAGACTTACAGAACGACGACAGAGGCGTTAGGGTAGAAATATGTACTCGCGAGTTGAAGACCAGCCTTCTTCTGCTCCTCGGTCTGAACGCTCGAGTGCTTGATCCATTGCTTGTCGGTATCGCACTTCATGTTTCCGAGGTCTGCGAGCGTGGGCAAATCGGGATGCGTCGTTGGACAGTGGTAGCACTCGTTGAAGTTATCTGCCAGGATCTTCCAATTGTAGTTGCCCTCCATGCTGTACTCATGATCCAGCTGATAGTCCTCGAAGTTGACATTCGCGAGTCTCTCCTGTTGATCAATGGCGTCGAAGTACTTGTCCCAAGGCTCTGGGTTGTCAGAGCTGTCGAGGTTGACCCAGATGAAGCCATAGCCATCAAGCTTGAGATGGATTTTGAAGAGACCGTTCTTGCTCTTGTCGAAGCCTTCGAGGCCATCGTAGTTGGGTGCCTTGGCGAGGTTGCCGCTCAAACCGTAAGACCAACCGTGGTACTTGCAGGCAAAGATGGAGGAGTTGCCCTGAGTTCCGCCCTGGACGACTGGAAAGGCTCGGTGACGGCAGACGTTGTGGAAAGCGTTCAAGCCACCCTTTCTGTCCCGGGCAACAACGAACTCGTAGCCTGTATTGTTGAATTTGAGCCAATCTCCTGCCTTGGCAAGTCTGTTCTGATGTGTGACAAGAATCCATTTCTTGGAGAAGATAGCGCGCCTCTCGAGCTCAAACATCTCTGGAGAGGTGTACCATGTGGAAGGAAGGGCTCGAACTGGTGTCTTGTGACTATCGTCAGTGAAGTTGTCACTCTCGATGTGAAGCTTGAGCTTGTTCATTGTGGTTGTTGGTGGCTGTCTTTGATAAAAGTTGTTGGTTTTTCTTTGTAATATTCGATACAAAGTCTTCAAGTGTTGCTGTATTAGGAAGCTTGTTTGCTGGACCTGACGGGAGTGGCAGAGAGATTCTTATAGACGATGGCTAGTTCCCTCAACGGCCCAGGCCATCAAGCCATGAGATAAGTGCCGACTCTTAGCCCAACCATCTCCTCTCGGAAATCGATCCCAGGAGCTACCATTCCGTATTTCGGCCCCAGTATCGTGATGGTGTGAGGTCGAGCTTATCAGCCCAGGTCGTGTGACTGAACATCACCCCCAAGGCCAAAGACAAACAAAGGGTCACGATACTAATCGTACATGTCCCATTGGCTCGTACCTACATCAAGCGAGGGGTCTGCACGCCACTGAGATATCGCTATTCGGTCCCATTAGGTTTAGACTCGGTTTCCCCAGGTTGTCAAGCCGCATCTGGTAACTTCTAACAGCTTCCTGTGCTATGATTGGCTACTCGGGTTTTGGAGCCGAGGGGTCAAGCTCACCTGGGAATGGAACCCGACGGAGCCGAGATCAGTCGGATGTGACGCGCTGGTATTTTGAGCTTATCGATGACACTGGCTTTTCCAAATGTGGTAATAGGAGGGCAGACTGTGCATATGGAAACTATCGTGGCATTCTTCTTGAGAGGGGAGAGTTTGGACTGACGGTCAGGTGCATCGGGTCGTCGGGTTCTACACTTGACATGAACGGGTTCCATGCCGTTATGTCCGTATAAGGTGCCACGATAACAGATCATGCTGTTGTTTTATTCGATACTCGTTCTGCAAACCCGGGGGAGAATGTTCAAGTGCCGATGTTCCTGCAGCCTTCTCGGTGAGCGGTGACAGAAGAGGAATTGAGTTTCTGGGTGTGTGTCCCGAAGGTGGGCTAGAAGCTTTGAACTGGCCATGTCATCTTGACCTAGTGAACGACAACCAGTCGCATCATACATTGAAAGCTCGGCTGAGACAAGAGACAAGACTGCAATGCGAACGACCCCCCAGCCCAGCATATTGGTGTCACCTCCCTTTGCTGTTTGCGATTACATTCTGGAACCAGCATCGGAATTAAAGCCGACGAATCTCTCTCTTATCTTTGAAACCCTTACACCGACAACGGGGTTTGCGGTTTCATCAATCACCCAAACGCCACAACCGGTATCAAGAGCTTCGAAAAGATCTTCTCAAACGACTTGATAGCAACCCGGCTTTAGTTATCTTGGCATCGCGTGAAGCTGTTAAACCGGTCACACGTAACTTGGAGCTAAAACATGCCTCAAGCCACCGTTGCGAGCAACAAGCTTTTTATATGTGGAGAAATTTGACAGGAGAAGCTCTATGTGGCGTTGAACCCATGATCCATCGACAAAGATAAGACCATACGGTACCGCCTTACATTCAATTCTCCCCTCTTTCTGCTCGATGTTACCCCGCATCATTCTTGACTCTCCGATTATGGTGGGGTTAGGACTTATTGTGCAATGATGACAAGTTTACTTCGCCGATGCAATTTTGACGTCTTTCCTGCGACAACATCTTTGATAAGATGAAGACTTGCCTCAAAGTCTAATCTTCTTTTAGTGATATCTTTCTAAACAACGAACTGGAATAATCCCACCATACATGTCGCTCCTCAAACTGCATCTTGCCTTTGGCCAAGCGCGGGGAGCCCAGTATAGCATCATGATGGAATACCCCAGTCTTGGCGGCAAATACGGTATACCTTGTACCTACTAGCAGGAAAACAACAGCAATAATTCGCCATAGTATCTTTGAGATCTGTCCATATATATAAATAGCCCAAGGCTTAGTTCAGCCGTCCATAGAAATTTCTCTCATTCGTGCTTTTACTCTTGTTTTCATGTGTCGCCGTTATCACGTGCACTGCTATATCCTGACTCTCTTGACATTGATGTTTGTTTCTTGATGTCGTTAACTAACTCGAGTTCTGGCTTCCAATACGAAGAGACAGTGCTTTTGCTCAATGTCCTCTCAGATGAGACTTCTGGAGGATAGGTGCGTTTCGATACAATGCATAGTATTTGAGTTCCATGATGTTACACTTAGTTTTTACGCCCATTGGGTTTAACCATTAATGAAGTAAATATTTTGGTAAGATATGTCCATCATGTGGCAGTTATACTATGCTTCACATATACGCTTTTCCCATCACTACTCCGCTCCATATCCGTCAGTTCTGTTGAATCGCCTGCACGGATCTCAGTAACCAATCCAATCTCATCATCTCGCACGCCCCATTTCTGATAAGCCGACGGTGGATGTCTCATTCGTTGTGTGTTGCTGTTTCCTATTGTTTGGACGTAACCGCTAGATGGGCCTGAGGGACCTGACGATTGTACAGGTGACTTACTGCGTCCGATAAATCTTCGAAGACCTGGAAGACAGACGACTATGACGGCTGTAGCCATCTCGGCAGTAGACATAATATCTGATGTTTTGTTAGATACCGCAAGTGATAGGTGGTGCTTTGGGATAACATACTGCCTGACTCGTCTTCGAGTTCAAAATCCGTCGCATTGTAGGCGATAAATCGTGCAAGACTGACGGAAAGGGTGATAGCGCCAAGGGAAAAGACACCGATGAGAGCCAGCTTCTGTTCCTTGCGGAGCGAGATATGCTTAAGAAGGAAGAATGGGTATAGAAATGCAACCAAGTCAGTGGTCCAGTTCAGAACCCACTGCACGACGAATGCAGTATACGAGTTCCACACCGACTTGAGCTGTTTAGGGATGGACCTGAAAAGTTAGTTCTGAAAATCCGATGCATAAACTTAGAGCCGTACCAGTTGTCAGAAATGGGTTGACAAATCAAAGTATCCAGAAGAATTGTAGCCACCAAGCAACAGCATAGGTAAGCCGAAACTCCTATCAATGCATTCCTTAAACGTCCCATGATCCTTGGTATCAAACTCCAGTAAAACAACGTGATCGAGAGCTTGGGAAAGTAAATCCCGATGTCGAAGAAATATTGTGCCACAAAAACAATCTATCGCTGAGTTAGTCGTTCGCTCGTCTTGTCGTTGACGTCTCATTGTACCTTGAGGTATTCTTCCGATTCGACAATAAGCTCTTTGGTTTGGGCGGGGTTATCGATAAGGATTTGGAGGGCCATTGTCGAGCAGATGAACCATCCCAGCGTGAATACCCATCCAACCCATGTAAGCACATCGGCAAGGGCCCAAACTGACCGTTGGGCGAGGACACGTGCCCAGCCACGAAGCACGACCGCGATAAACGCCAAACCGAGAAGAATAGCTTGAATGGCCTGGTCAATGTTAACACAAGGGTAGTTTGCGGGATGTTATAACGACGTACAATCGAAGCCGAGATGCTAACCATGGTGAAGCGTCTACCTAGGGCAGACCGCCCTCCCAACTTTGCAAGAAACGAGCGAAAAGAAAACAATCGGCAAAAACAAGACAATGACAATGTTGCAGAAACAATGGAATTAAAAAAGAAATCTAGAAAACAAACCAGGCCCCCGGGAAAGATCAGCCGGGTACGTGGGTAATTAATTCTTCTTGATCCTGCGAACACACTTGGCCCTGACAAACTTTAAGCGTTTCGGTTCTTGATTGACGCTTGTTAACCAAAAGAATTGCTAGTTTGTAACCAAGCTCAGCCACAGCTGCTGCTAGCTTCGCAGCGATGGCTCACTTTGGGAAGGTGGCCACTCTGTAAAACAAGCTTACCGGGTGGATTAACTCAAGGAGCCCCGTTGGCCTAATTGAGGAGTTGTTGGTCAACCGGGCGCAAGGGGTCACATCGTTGTTTTGCTGTGTTCTGTTCGTGGAGTAACATAGTGGTTCAAAGCCTTGGAAGGCTGGCATCATCTATGTCAAAAATTGAATTGTACAGATACTGCCCCAAAAAGAGACGCCACAATTCTACCGGATCAGTCAACAGGAATGTTTCGAGATGTCCACCACGTGTGTTCAAGGTTGCGTTCGGAGGCTTTGGTCCTCGGCACCTAACAAAGCCTTCAGCTGGAACGAAACTACTCAGTGACATAACTGTGGCTTTTGCAATTTTTTACTCATAGCAACTGTTTTTGGGTACTCGCGCCGGTGCTAGAGCTCAGACATCAAGATGGATTGCTAACCTAAAACGCACTGGAGTTGATAGCGCCAAGAGAACCCTGTAGAGGAATGAGTCGCCAGGAGCATCTCATTGGGGCGAGAAACTTCATCAAAGACCAGTCTCGGCCCGTCAACTTGGGTGGGGATAATTGGTGCGTTGACCTAACTTCCCCTTTTATGAAAACGGCATGTGCTTAATGAAATGCAACAATTAAACTTTTTAACAGCTCCATGAGAAAGTTTAGAGGCCCGAATAAATGTCACAATTAATTCAACGGCAGTTTGACTTTACCTATTCCATTCTTGACGGATCATTCTTCCGTGCCTAGTACGTCTTCGATAAAACATCTTTGGGCTAGTGGTGACGCGCGGGATCTGCGGAGGTCCGATGCAGTGTTCCGCGGTTGGGATTGATGATCTTCCTGATCCTTACGCCATTAGCGAGTGGGACTGTGGAAGCATTCCGTCCAATTCAGTACACTACAGAAGGTGGCACGGGCACTAAAACTCACTATTGATGCCGGGACTCTCCGGAGACGGAAATGAAGTAGGTCTATGCGGTACCATCTATGGATCCTATTAGCATGGATTGATTACCCATGGAAAAATGGACAACCAACAGGATCCGGGAAAAGACATCCAGACGATATTTAGATAGATGATGTGCAGGAATCAGTTTATCTGATACTCGGCTTTGCATCGGGAATTGTGTCATGACCCGGCTAGATACAAGACACATCTCTTACCTTGCTGGGTCATGGTTTTGAGTTCCTCTGTTCCAATTGTAGGACAAGTTTGGCATTGGTCACCTGACCATTCTTTTATACCTCTATGCTATCGGTAATGCTTACATAAATATCTCGAAGGAGTTATGCCACGCAAGTAGATCTGCGCTCTTATCGCTGTTTGGCGATAAGGCAAACACTTTAAGCTGGTAACTCTCGATGGTATTATCATCCCGACTCTGTATTATCAGAGCTGCTGTGTCGAATGATGATCCATCCACAAAGTAGCTGCCTCAGTAGGCCTTCTTCACCTTACCATCAAGCACATCCTTGATAAAGTCCTCCAAGCTCTGACCCTTAAGATCGGGATACAAATCCTTGGCGAGAACATAGCCAAGGTACTCAGCCTTCTCGGGTGTGTTATCACCCCGAACACCCCAAGACATCCAATATTCCAAGATACCTCTGTTCTGTGAGAGCTCATCGGTCTTGAACTGTGCCAACTGTGATTCAAGAATTTCTTTGGACATCTACAATCATATCGTCAGCCTTCGTTACTACGCAATTATACGTGTACTTACCTCAGTACGCTCGGGCTTTTCGCCAGTAATCTTCTCGACTAGCTCGAAGACTTCCTGCTGCGATTTGGTCTCTGTGTTTGCAAAGACCCTCTTGTTGATCGTGCGGGGGTCGCTGATTATAACGGCGACGTATTTTCCAATATCGTTCAGGTTGGTGAGTGCAGAGGGATTGTTGCCTCCACCAATGATGTTGTTGTTTGCGAACGTGAGGTAATCATCAAGCTTTCCAGATGGCACACGAGGGAGAGCGATTTGATACCACCAACCGACATTGATGACGGTGTAAGGGAGATAGATACGCTGAATGTGGTCCAGAATCTCCTCTTTCTGTGATACTCATTAGTTGAAAAGAGTCTACAAGACCATCGAAAGACTTACGACATCATGAAGTCTCATGATACCTCGAGGCGCGTTAGTACCAAAGAAGCAAGGCACATATCGCTTGACGCTAGCTTCCTTGGCTGCAGTAGAGAGAGGAATCTCATCATAAAGCGACTCAAAGTAGATAGCCGAGATCACAACATCAATGCCCTTCAAAGCAGCGACGAGCTCATGCTGACTGCCCTGAAGGTCGACAGCGACAATCTTGATACCCTTCTCTTTCAAAGCAACAGTAGCTGGCTTCTCAATCGAACTTGGTCGAACCAATGCTGTGATATCCTATTCGTCGTCAGCACTCACGTCAGCCAAGAAAAAGCTCGTCATAAGCAACATACAAATTGAGTCCCGGATTCCAAGAGGCCATTCACAATGGATCCTCCAGTAGCCCCAGTAGCTCCCACAATTGCGACTTTCATTTTTATTCCGTTCTTGATGATGTATTTTGATAGATTCAATCTTCAAAAGAACAGAGGGGCTATTAATACATTGCGTCATGTTAAACTCCGCAAACTCCGCAGTTTCAATTGCCAATGCCTCCACCGGAGCGGGCTTCACTTTAGTGCCGTCCGTCACGGATTTAGCGGGACTTGGCCCAGTTGCAGCTTATAAACTCGAGGACTCGGGGACCTCAAATAAAAGCTATTGTAATCAGGCTCAGTTAATCAACAGACGACCGTGGAGTGTAGAAGAAAGTCGCATGTCCAGATTAGAGAATCCCCTGCTACATGGTCTCTGTCTAACGGGTTCAAAAAGTACGCTCAGGATCGTGATAGCTAAGGTCTTCCTGAACAATCATAGTTGTGAAGCATCATGATTCCAATGCTTGTACAAGAGATCAAATAAGCACGATGAGATTGGAGATCTTAAAAGAACGCGCCAATCCTTCTGATCGTTGATTCATATTGGGCCCTCCCGAGAGCCCGAACGAGTAGCCAAATAACGCAGGTATGGAAAAGTTCTTTTCAGTTCAAGGCTCTGTGGTATGATTCGCTAAGTTGGTCTTGTGAAGGTCAATTTGTTTGCGCAAAAGACCTACCCCCAAGGGAAAGGGGGGGAAAGGAAAAAAGGGCGTTAAACTGACATCTAAGATACTTATAGAGCTACTTGAAATATATGTCTTTTGATATCGCACAAGCTTAAAATTGAAATGGCATGATCTCAGAATGCGGCTCCGACGCGTCGAGTCCTGGAGCGGCAGCTAATTTTAGTGGGCTCGGTGAGCATCGCCAAGTCCTTCGAGAAAGGTCGGTAAATAAAACATGTCGCGCGTTGCACTATCAAATTGTCTCAAACACGTATACTTGACAGTTATAATATTATCTCAATCTTACGATAAAAACTAATATGAGCAAACATCAAACCATATCGGCTCCGCGAGCAAAGCAACGCATCATAAGGTCTAATTTGAATCCTCGCAGTTCTCGGTGAGCCCGTATGCCCGCCATCCTCGTGCGCTGTCAATGACATAATTCTCAGCTATACATACAGCACATGCAGGAAATTTGCAATCATGCCACTTCAATTGGAGCGTGAATAAACATAGATTAGCGATTCCAGGTTCAGAATTAGGTGCAGTGCAGTCTTGACATCCCCACGGAGAGCTGGGGTAATTGACTGGCTCGCGAAAACCCGGAGTGAAATGATCTGATGTCCGAGTAATTATCGCGGCGCCAAGGGGAAACATTGAGTACATAATAGATGATATCAGCTGTTTGTGGCTTTCATATGTTTTATTCACTATAGCATTGTTACAGTCGTAGAGAATCGCGAGGTTCAATTGAACAACTGGGTTGGACGCGACAAGACAAGAGATCTGAGGCGCTCGGGTACACAGATTGAAACAGGCCGAGATGCTATCTGTAGATAATCTTGCTGCAAAAAGGCCTGATCTCAACTGCGAAACCAAATGGTTCTATCCCCGCGCCTCAATCTAAGACGTTGATCTGGCAGTGCATGGAACATCAGCAGATTTGATACACAGATGACTGTGGCAGTTGGAGAAAGCAGACCACGACCCCACAAGTTCCACGCCACTTTCTTTAGGGGCTCGCACCACTGTAAGATCTGCCCTGAAATTGGTGGTCTGACTTGACTACTGCGGAGAGACCCGACTAAGACGACGTAGAATTAATAGGGATTCAAGTCTATATGGTAGAAAATTGATATAAGAGAATGAAGAAATCATCTCAATAAATTCATCATTCACTCATCAGCATTCGACCAATCAGCCACATCTACTCTCACATTCACAACACCAAACACAGCCATCATGACTACCAACTCTTTCGGCGGAGCTCTTCCTCGCTTTGACTTCCCTTCTCAACCACAACCCGCCATCTCACGCATGGCGCGCGTCAACAAAGCTCTCCCAGTGGTACTAATGGTAGCCTCAGTAGCTGGTAAGTCCACTTATACCAATCGCTTCAAGCATTCCACTAATTATTCTTAGCCTTGGCCGTCAAGACAAGGCAAAACTTGGATGCCGCCCCCGTCAATGCATCAATGCTTTTTGCGCGCCCACAGAACTTGGTGCCTCAAGGCCAGACAATAATGGACAAGAGAAATGGCGATATTGGATTGAAACCTAACAAATGAGATACTGGAATGGATTTACAGGCGCACTTGGGACTGGGAAGCATGGTGAAGCGATTTGCACATTCGTTACAGGCGTGAGATTAAGGGCTGGTCCCAATACAAGATAACCATCTCGACTATCAAACTTTTGGGCTAGTGCAAGGCTCGTATTCTCTACATAACATGATACTCACACAGGGTTCCTTCAATATTTGCGTGACCTTTTGGGCTTTGACATGGTGGCCACCCCGGAATTCGAACAAAGTGACAAGTCATGATGGAACAAACATTCCCTCTGATATGATAAGTGGCATGCGCGATTGAGCAATTGATATGTTGATCGCGTTTGATCAGACTTCGTGACATGATCCTTCAACTGAATCCATACTCCTGTGAACTCTCTGCCGTTGCATCTCATCATGATTTTTCAGCATGGGAACAAGCTTAGACACCCTCAATGACCGTCAATCTGGGTAATTTCTCGCCCTTTTTCTCCATCAGCTCGTCGATGTTTTCATCAACATCCGAATTCTTGCCCCTAGTATAACCGTAAAAGCACAGGTATTCCAAACTAGGTGGCAGGCCGTCTATAAGGCGGGAAGGTGACTGATATGGCAGAACGGCCATGCTTACGCTCAGGCGCCTGAGATGCGGAAAGTCGTGGAATGAGCCGATTGTTGCTCCGTGGGGTCGTTTCGTTTCGAAATCAGGTCTCACGCTGATTGCCTTGTCCAGGGGTAATCGCTCTAGTCCATAGTCAAGATGTTGAATCCGCACTTCTTCCTCTTTATCTTCGAGCTCTTCCCGTTCTTCCTCGGAATCTAGCTCTTCGGAATCTGAGTCGCTTACGTATAAGGATACCTCAGCACCAAGGTTAAGATCCAAGACCCTAAGGCAGTTCTTATGCACAGTCAGAGCTTCCCTGACGTATTGGACCCGAAGTTCATTGCTTCCATCAATCGCCCACAGCCCACCAAGCGAAACCTTGAACTCCTGCAGAACTTTCGGGATGGAAATAATAGTGGCCATAACATGATCCGAGATATCGCAGCCGGCAAGAACAATTTTCGTCATGTTTCCTGTTCCGGGAACGAAGAAGTCGTGATTCAGTTGGTACTCCATTATAGAGTCCATATTCACAGACTCCAAAGCTGGGAGACGATGTACGCACTGGATGTACAGAAGCATCTCGATACTGCCATAATCCCTCTCATCGCAGGTGGCGCCCCTGAAAAGGTGAACCTGTTTAAGGTGTTGTAGGAAGGGCTTCTTGTTCTGTCCATAGTTGTTCCTAAGCATGTATTCCCCAAGATGTCCCGTAAAGAGCCTTTCAGCGAGATACACAGTTGAGATGTTCTCGCAGAGGGACATCAGGAGCGCGGTAGCAGCTTCAGCGAACTTTTCATTCTTTTTCTGGCGTTCGGCAGCGGAGCCCTGCCATGTCCCATCCAGATGGGAACGTTTCCAATCGACGGCTTTAATTAACCTGGCAGTTGTCTCATCATCTAACTCAAGACTTTGAACGTAATTTTTCAGACCGATATGGGCTTCAAGGCTGATCGACTCGTTAGATACAATTTTCTCGTCGATAGTATAGAAACGGTTGCTAGCGGAACCCCTGGAAAGGTACGCTGTGTCGATGGTGATTTCCGTGACGAGGGCGGCACGAGCAGGATCTTGTGCATAGGTTGCTAGGAGGACGTAGAGGCGATTGGCATCATCTGGTGAGCGGATACAGATGTGAGAGCTATTAATGGCTCCTATGGAGACATTAACGCAGTTGGGGTCGGAACCCGTGTGGGCCGACATGGTGGGAAGAGAAAGGTGAAGAAGCCGAGATGGAGGACTGTTTGTGCAAGGTTGCAATCAAGAGGAAGAGCACAAATATTTTACAGTCTCTCAGACACCTAAATGGTGAGTTTAACATTGAGTACCAGACCCTAAAATCGTGACTTACATCGTGACTTTCCTCTCGAAACTCATTTGCACGATTCTGTCACTCAAATATGCTTCATGAATCTTGAACTTCATGTGTGACAGCTGATTGGCGCTACGGTCAGCGGAACCCTGCCGTTGTCGGCATGAAAGCGGAATAACTCCAGTGGCGCATTCGCTACCACCAGATAAGATAAGCACTGATAAGATACCGATAAACCACAATAAGTCAAGAGTAGCAGCAAAACAGTGTCATAATTTGAATCAATATATTACTTATCCTCGCGATGGCTGCTGGCCGTTCCTTCTGATAACATTGCAGACTGCGTCGATCTTACCCGTCGATCATCAGCCCCACTGTCTCCTCATGAGGTTGATCCCCGCATAAATGGTACCTTGATGAAGCAACGCGGGGAATCATCGACAGATTGATTACCCTACAGATCAACATGAGGTCGAGAGCAAGTGAAATAATGTCACCATCTACTACCCAGTCAATAGCGAAACAGTGCCGGGTTCAGTCACATTTATTCAGGTTTTACTTATTTATCGCGAACCCATTGTGGAAAGATCTGATGCTCTTGTAAGCTGATGTTCATTTTGTTGAGCCCTGCCATGGGTTGTTTGGATTGGAGGAAATTGAAGATTTTCCACCACGATCCATTACTGCCAAAAGTTTGACCAGCGAACCCCAGTTTTCGCTGAGCTTGCTAAGATTTACTTATCCCAGAGAGTAATGTGCGCCCGCTATCAGGTATCCCTTAGCGCGATCGTCGATGTTGCTTTCCGCAAGAGCAAGGAAACCAGACTCGGCTGGAAGGTGACGCCACTACGCCAGTATGAGCCACACAACCTCGGCACGGCACATCATTCTCCCGGCACTAAAATCCATGTCGGCGCTGCCCATCAATTTCTCTTTCCGCCATCTCCAAGCCAGTTCATGACGTCACTCCACATTCCCCAACCATCGGCCCAACCTTCATGATGACATTCTCGCTCACGACGAAAATACTGCTCGTTAGCCTCGTATGCCTCCTCTTCGCGGGCCGCGCCTCAGCCTTTGGCGCTGGCGAAGTGGCGGGAACTAGCTCATTCAACGGTTACGTCTGGCGACATGGCGACATTGCTGAGGCGCTGCGGTATTTGCCGGCAAGCTTCATTACGCACTATCGTTTCACTGCGCTTGAGCGACGGCAGATTTATTTTGGCAATTGGTTGAGAGACTTTTCGCAAATTATTGATACAACAGGTCTTGAGACGGTGCCGGAGCCCGTGTTGAGAGCCATCGTGAGCATTCTGGGGTTCATGGAATTTGGGTTTGCGACCGATGAGTTTGACGTCACGCGTGAGAGGTTGGGGTGCTACACGCACGTTGAGCATATCGATAACCCAAAAGGCTATCCCGATAATGCGAAAGATGTCGATGAGAGACTTCGGGGGCCTGTTGATCCTAGGGAACTCGAGTTCGATCCCAAGACGGGCATGAAAAATTACATCGCCAATTCTGGACACGGTTGGGATACATCAGCTGATTACGTCACACGCGAACTCCGCGAATGCATCCGACTCGGTCGCGACAAGGACCCGAAATCTAAGAAGGAAGCTTTTATTCACCTCGGCGCTGCGTTGCACACTCTTGAGGATTTCTCAGCACATAGCAACTTCACCGAACTTTGTTTGTTGGAACTCGGCGAGACGGATGTTTTCCCCTTCGTGGGCGATGCGTGTCGCGTCCAGACGCCTGGCTGGAGAGGAAAAATGGTGCCACCTATTGTGACAGGAACCTTTGGCATGCTTGATATCTTTCACAGTCTTTTGGGCGAGGCGGATGATATGGCTGTTCTCCAATGCAAGGGATCGCTGGAGAACCTGGAAAATGTACGTGCGCGATTTTGCTTTGCGCCATGTATGCTAACTGTCGCAGGAAATGAACATCGGAGAAATTGCGTTTCAGCATCTGTACGATCTTCTCAGAGCTGCCATCGAAGCACTTAGCAAGCTTGCTTCTAACAGCACGATTCATGATCCCATTCTGCAGCAACTCGAAAGCGTTGGTGTCCTCTTCCAAAAGGCAGAAGAGTCCAAGAAGGGTAGCACAACAGCCGAAAGCAGTCTTGACGCCAACAATCTTTGGCAGACAATCGAGCCCATCTTCTACCTCCATGATCGTATCAAGAAGTGGATCCAGGAACGAACCGAGACGCACGACGATGAGCCGCTATCTGAGGATTCGAGCACGCAGCTGGGCAAGTACACGGATCAACTTGTCTTCAAGTACTTGAGTCTCATGATTGAAAGCTCAATCATGCAACTGCGAAATGCGCTGAAGGCGGCCAAGGAACGGGTCGATGCGGAAGCTGCGAAATCTACTTCTGCAGAAGTTTACCTCGATGGGGAAGGATCTGACCCGAGCCACTCGGATATTTCGAAAGATCACTTCAGCAACATCCTCAACCAGCCAGCAGGTCTCGTTTCGACTGTCACTACCAACTGGACTACACAGCAGGTTGTCAAATGCTGGGATGATCCATTCCGGGACGAGGAAGAAACTATCCGCCAGATCCTAACCATCATGCATCACCCTGCCTTTCCAGGTCGTCATAAAACGGCTATCCAGAAGTATATGTTCACTGCTGTCGAAGAATGGTGGAATCATAACACTGCCTCCGAAAAGGACACAATCCGAGGCATGCTCACCAAAGAGAGCGTACGCAACCGACAGCACGAGAACCACACTCTCACATTGAAGGACCTAGAAGGCAAGCGCAAGGGAGTTGCGGAATTTCCTGGCTCTCGACCCAAGCTTAAGCAGAAGCCCGCGAAGCCGTCACCGTTGACCTGGGTTGTCGGTACGGTGAAGAGCGATGCCAAGTATATGCTTGGCGCTCTGAAAAGAGGAGCGAAGGATCCCGTCGGGGCACTCTGCTTCGTGGGTGGCGGTGTGTATATGCTCTTTGTACAGATATTCTTGATTATTACGGGCGTTTTCGGGCTTTGGAAGGCAAAGAGGGATTAATAGGGAGGAATGATACCCTGATAGATTAGTGGTATATAGTTTGTTCATCTGTTCGGCGTTTGGGGCATTTCAAAATGAATATACGAGGATACGGCTACTGAACTCAAACCTTTACACTATGGTAGTAATGCATCATATAAAGTAGTGTAATTGTCACTAAAGTCTAAGGCATAACGGATGTGAACTGTTGTAGTTAAAGACAAACTTTTTCACAGTAGCAGCAGAGCGCAAGGAACTTCTCTCAATTTAGAAACTACGTACAAAATACCAACAGTTAGTTCCTGTAGAAACTAATACCACGAAATAACATGTCCTGTTAGGCTTCCAAAATACCGACTTGATACCGCAGAGTATCAAAAGATAACAAAGAAAAAAACCAGCCCCGTCGATTCCAAGCCGAACACATTCCATTGCAAGACAGCAGTCTCCCAAGTCGAGCGCTATCAACCAAGAATTCTTCCAGCACACAAGATCAGGACATCTTCCCAAAAGGAATGACAAAGAGTAGGTCGGGCGTGGTATCTAATCCTTGATCTCCAAGGATTCGGCAGGAAAGACTGTGAGTTCTTTAATCAAGAAACCCTGACCATCGAACCAAACATGGTGGGGGTCACCGCAGAATCGCCAAGCGAGGACCACGAAGCCAGCTTCGGTGACAGAAGAAAAGTCATATTTTCCAGCAACTTTGGTCGTGCGGATGAAATCATCCTCATCAAAGGCGAATCCGTCGAGACAGATTCTGGTGAGGTCGGCCAGATCGTCCGCTGTGAAACAGGCGGCTTGAATGTCACCGCGGCTGGCGGGATAAGACTGGTCCATGAGGTTCCAGCTGCCAGAGTCCTGGTCACCCTTCAAGACTCGAATTGATCCCCATTTAGAGGTGGGAGAGGCAGCTTCAAGTATGCAACCGTAGATAAAGAAGCCACGAAAGGGTGTCTCCGAGGTGTACTTGACGGTGTCCGTCTCAGCCACGGGGGACTGATTGCTGGAAGAGGATTTGCCATTGGTGTAAAATACGTTTTTCTTGGTCGTGGTCTCAAGACCGCGAGCTTCTTCCTGGTTGGCAGTGGAAGCAGGAGTGTCAGACATAGTTGCGGAGATGAATAAGAGTAGTTTGGGGATACAAAATAGTGAAGTTGGTGATGTTCTGTGGAAGAGAAGATTGATGGAGGGTTGTGAGATGCAAAATGGAGAAGGACGGAAGGAAGGATTCGTGCCTTATTTATATTCCGAGGAAGTGGGAATCACAATGAACATTCAAGGTAATGAATTTATGCATTCCTCCTGATATGTTGGTTGTTCTATCATTAGTGTTCGTGGCCGTGACGAGTTCAAATAAACACCAGAACAAGGTGTCCAGGCACACACAGCTAAGCGCAATTTAATCCACACTAAGCGGTTGAATATTTAGAACTTGGTAATGGCTTGGTTATGTTCGGTTCAATCTTATAAGTCCCAAGCACTGGGTTCTTTGAACGCAGGAGGTGTTTCACTCAACAGACACCAGTCATAGCAGCCCCACTACCACAAGGAGAAAGGAACAAGATGTTATCATGCACTACAGCCAGTGTTGAACACCCAGGCAGCTGCTCAAGGTCTACGCTGGATGCTCATTGCCCGTTCCATAATTCCAGCCCCATCCTACCTCGCCTCAATACATTGGGACTAGCTAAACGCAAGCCCAGGAGACAGGAATGTCGCTCATGACAATCGTCCATGAAGCCCAACTTGGACCCTGAAGCCATCAGACAGACTGCAGGGTAATGTCTCAATGAACGACTTTAGGATTACCACACTTCCTATTTGCCAAGAAACACCAGGTTCGCAACGTTCATAATGGTCATGAAGAGCCATACCAAACAAGCGACAATCGTTGTGAACCACGAGTTGGACATCTTGATGCCCTCATGCTGAGTTCCGCCTTCTTCTCCTACCTCGTTTACTGTGTCATTTATGTCGAGAACGTACCTGCTCGCTCTATTAGCTGTAACTGTCATATACTTATCACGAGCAGTAAAGTATATGAGAGGCGCAGTCACAAACGGCAATATGATGCTCAGAGCCACCTGTGACCCGTTGAGCGCTGCGTTCAGCCCTGAACGGCCCACAGCTCCCGCGATGATGATGCTCGGGGTGATACTGATGCTGCGGGTTACTAGACGACGCAACCACGGCTTGATGTTCCAGTTCAGAGCACCCTCACTGACCATCTGACCGGCGATGGTGCAAACGATGCCTGCCGAGATACCGGAGAGAAGTAGTGCCAAGGCAAATATGGTGCCTGCAGCCGGAGAAATAGACTTGGAGAGAAGATCATGGATGCCGAAGATGTCTGCTTCAAGAGCCGACGGATTATCATAAAGCGATGCACCCGCAACAATAAGGATAGCCGAGTTCACAAAAAGTGCAAACGTGAAAAGGGAAATGGCCAGGTCAAGGACTGAAAGCTTGAGGGAGTGCTTGATTGCCTTGTCAGATGGGATGTAATAGCCTTTATCATCACCTTCATCGATGGCAGAAGACCCTGAAGAGACCTGGTTTGGTACGAGGGCACTCCGCTCATCATACTCACGTAAACGAGGTTGAACAATGCCTGATCCCAAGTACAGGCTGTGAGGCATGACTGTCGCCCCGAGAATGCCGCAAGCCTGATAAATACTGATTGCTTGTTAAAAACTTCCCAATAACAAGGATCTGGAACCTACGCTTCAGATTCGATCAATGACTTGGATGGTAGATAACCCTTGAAAACCTCCCCAGGCGATGTGTCACTGATCAGCGACAGCTGGATGCAAAAGCAAACAACCACGCCAAGAACCAAGCACATGACGAATATCTCGAAATATCGTAAATGTTTCATGGACCCTTCAGGGCGGTAGAAGATCAGAAGAACCATGACATCAAGGATGGAAATGGCACATCCTGCGACAAGAGGTACCTGTGGAGCCAGAAGGTTTAATGCAATTGCAAATCCGATGACCTATAGTTCGTCAGCACCATCAAGGAAGGGAACACACGAAAAATGCTTACCTCTGCTATATCGGTAGCAATTATTGCAGCCTCGGCAAAAACATACAGGATGTAGTTCATCCACCGCGGGAGAAAAGCGCGACAGGCTTGGGCAAGATTGAGGCCGCTTACAGTACCCAGCTTGATAGCCAGACTTTGGAGAAAAATAGCGAATATGTTAGAGAGAAGGACTACAAATAGTAGACGAAAGCGATATGAAGCTCCTGCAGCAATATCGGTCGAGTAATTGCCAGGGTCAACTAGAAGTTCTTGTAAGCGAGAACCGGCACCATCATAAGGTCAGATTCACATACTGTACGCGACAGAGATCATGAAGCCTGGACCGACAAACGATCCAATGCGAATGATCATCTTCTTGAAACGCTGCAAAGGTGTGCCATCGTCGGCGTCACCAGCTGAAGCTGGCGGGTGGTTGGCGGGTGCGGATATCCGCAGCCCGCCATTGGATGGTTGGCCATGGTCAATCGACTCATGAGCCAACCTCGAGGTAGCGTCTACCTGGCTGTCCTTTTTGACAGGGCCGTCGCGGACTACTTGGCCCAGGTTCTTGGACGTCGCGTCTGGCGGTAACTGGGAATCCATTTGTAGCATGGCTCGATTGTTGACGAGACCGTTGAAGTCCTCATTGGTAGTGAGATCGTTGGAGAATGGGCTGGGGCTTTGATTATAGCCATCATCACCCTCGAAGGGCTCGTCAGTATGAGATGTCTTGTTCATGATTTCCGTGGGTGGTTGAAAAATTGAAGATATGCACACAAGAGATTTTGCGAGATGGACATGTCCAGATATTAAAATCGTCCGGCATTTCCCATGTCGTCTCACCAAAACTGTTGTCTGATTGGTTATATTGTGCTCACGATGACGAGTAAGCGGGAAGTCTACAAGGGACCCGGAACGAACGGCACTTACGGCAAGCAATCCCACCGATACGGTACGCCACCAATAATGCCCTAGCGTATTTATTTCCAGCAGACCGCAATCCCGATACTATTATAGATTGAATACGGCGCAGTATAGGCCAATGGAGGCGTAACGGGAGGCGGAAGTCGCACGAGATTGATCAGGCCCAGCGCAGTGAACCTCTGGAGTTTTCTGGTACTTGAAGAGGCATCATGAGCGGTAAAAGTCAGATTACATGACATCGAATGCCGAAAGGACTTTAATCAGAGAATTAATTCACGAGTAGCAGCTCCATGATCGATTGATGATATTTATTGAACACTAGCTAGCAGAATTGCACTACAGACCAACTCCCCCTTTACCCAAACTCCCTCCCAACCCTTGAATACTCCTAGCGCATGGGAGCAGAAGAACTGATCACAACACAAACAAGAACGTCGCCTCGAAGTGTATCCCAGTCAGTTGACTTTGCGGGCCCTTACTTCTTGCACTTGCGCTCAATGTGGTGCCACTTCTCGCCCTTGGGGCAAGAGCAAGTCTTGTGCTTTGCGTAAAAGTCCTTGCCGCTGTCGTGGCAGATGCACTCCTTCTTGGCCTTGTCGTAGTAAGCGCTCTTACCACAGTGGTGGAGGAGGCTTCGGGTAGACTTGGACTTCTTGCAGGTCTTGTGCTTCTTGTCGAAGGTATCGGAACTGTCCTTGCACATGCACTCCTTCTTGTCCTCGTCGTAGGTGGCGTGCTTGCCGCAGTGGTGATGGTCCTTGTGGTGCTTCTTGGGAGTGCGCTCTTCAATGTCGCGCTCATCGTGGTGCTTCTTCTTGTCATCGTGGTGATGATCCTTGTGATCCTTATGGTGCTTGCCCTTGTGATGCTTCTTGGGGCTGCGTTCCTCAATGTCTCGCTCAGACTTGGGCTTCGTGTCTTTCTTGTCATCCTTGTGATCGCCCTTCTTATCATCATCCTTCTTATCATCCTTCTTGTCATCGGCCTTCTTGACGTCCTTGGCGGCCTTCTTGGTATCTGTCTTAACAGCCTTCTTATCATCCTTCATCTTCTTACACTTCTTGTGCTTCTTCTCAAAGGTCTCAGAACTGTCATGACAGACACACTCCTTCTTGTCCTCGTTATAGGAAGCATGCTTGCCACAGTGGTGGTGATGATTGTGGCTCTTGGGGCTGCGCTCTGCGATGCCTGCTTGGTCGGGCATTGGGTTGGGAAGGGCAGCAACCGAGCTCATGGCGAGCACAGCACTGAGGAAAATCTTGTTAAAAAGCATGATGGAGGGTTGAAAGGTATGTTTGAGTGATGATTAGATGAATTGAGAGTGAAGTGAGTGTTGATGTTTCGACAAAGACGAGGAGCAGAGGGATGTATAAATAAGTTTTCAGTCAAGCAGCCTTTAGATAGAAGACCCTGATGACGATAATAATAGATTCAACCTCAGTAGAGTAGTCAAGCTTAACCATCTGAGGGATTTCCATCTACCGTCCGCATTGCTGTTGTAACGTGTAAGCATTGAAGATACTTTCCGATCCGGAACTCGGACGTGGTCTAGACCCATTGATCGACGGCTGACGCGGATGCGGCAGATCGGCAACTAGTCGGAATTTCCCCAGACTCGTATTCATCGTTCTGCACGGCATATAGCCACATAGCACATGTTTAAACTTGGGTAACTGTGCCGAATATACGGTTGAGCTAATTAAAACAGAAGCTAAATTCTCCCAACAACTCCTCGTAGATGACTACCAGTGAGTGGCTTACGATCTGAGGAAGTGGGGGCCGGATGAGCTGACATCCGGATTTATCGTGATCTCAAAAGTTCATCTGCCACTCAATGTCTATAGTTGTTCAGTTTAAGGAAGTACCGAGGTAGAAGCTGATACGGCATCCGAGGGGCTCGCAGAACTTGGGTATCCCTTGGGCATCCCTTGCGTGATAGGATTAATTTCGTCAAAACTGGTAAATCTCCAGCCCGGCCATAGCATAAGTAGCGTTTCCATTGGATTTGAATTGTAAACTACTGTTCATGAGATTGTCAAGAGGGAGGTCAAGTCCTAAAGTCTACTCCGAGAGAACCACAGCAGGTTGAAGGGCGACAGCAGTTGCCCGTCAATTCACCCTAAGCAGGGTGGCGCAGCGAAGTGAGACTCCAAGATTGTTAAATTCGTTTTCGGGATCATTTAGCCAATTAGAAAAGAAATAAGAGACGGTTTGACAGAGTTGAGGAAACCCCCAGGACATGGTCCAGACCGGAGAGAACGATGTCAGATCTAAGTGTGAGCGGCTGTAACGGGACGGATGTCACCGCCGAAAGGTGACTGTTGCTAGGCACCGAGGATGTTCGGCACGCTCCGAGCTAATTATAGAGATGACTGCGTGGCTTACACCAAAAATCCTTTCCCAACTATCCTCCGCTGGCCAATCAGTCGAGAGAAGTAAACTCTATATTGAACTTCACTTTGCAGGGTACGCCAGGAAGATGAGTTATTTACTAAGAGTTCGAGGTTGTGTTGTTAATAGTGCTCACTTGTTACGCTCCAACCAATGGTAAACAATATTAGTACTGTTCTCATCATTTTGCCACAACGTTAACGCGAAGGCTATATTCTCATCCGCAGAACTGAACCACCGGAACAGGTAGCAAGCATGAGTCTCAAGTGTCTATTTGAGTTTTTTTTAAGGTCAGTTATCAAGTCGTACAGTCTCAAATGTGTTCTCGAGCCAAAGCTATTGTTCACATAAAGCCAAGTTCATTAAACCTCCTAGAACAATCTGAAAATGATAGTATAGTAGGTTTATCGGTAACCATCCAGTGCTATAAATAGTTCTGATCTTAGAAAAAGGCCTGTTGTTGCCCCGTCGCTCACTTTTGGTGGGAAAGGTTTACGTAACTTTGTAGTGAGGATCTTAGTATACTTCAGAGCCCGCACTTGGAGAAAACTCAAAATAGTGAATGATTTTACCTCGGATGTTCTATTGTTCCTTCAATTCCCGTTACCTGAACCGACGGCTTGTTAGTGCAGATCAAACCACTGGGCTACAGAAACTGAACAGTACACTTCCTTCCGATATAACCGAACTATCATCAGTCAGGCTTAGCCGTGTCAGCCGTGTCTATGAGTTCGACGTCGCAGGGAGGCCAGCCATCTTTTTCAAGAGTCAGCCCCTCCTCTGCCCGCGAGCAAGTCTCCATCAGTCAAGAAATAAGCTACTTATTGGAGCTTCTAACAAGGCTCGTCCTTCTAGGGATCATTCCGTGTTTTGATGTAGACGCTTGCTCAATCCTGTGGTCCTGGAAGAACGGGGGAAGGGAACAGTTTCACAGACAGAGCGGATATATACCAAATCTGGACCGATGCCGTTTCGTGGCTCGCAACCTAGGGATGACAAAGGAGTGTTGCAGATCCCTCGCCAAAACCTCGCAGAGAAACCCTCCATTTCACTCAACCGTGTAGCCAAACTGACAGTCATCACATGGTTCCATACAAGCATATACAAGCATAGCCCGGGGCCTCTGCTTGGTCTGGGTTGGTGATTCGCCGCATCATACGCCACTTGAACGGACCGACCAATGTGTTGTTTTGTTTGTATGCCGTGGAAGTTCTGCCTCCTAAATAGGACGGACCGACAGACACCGGGGGTATGTACGGATATAAGGTCTTCCGCCACCAATTGGCACTTGGAAGCATGGTGACTTCAATGCTTATACAAGTCTTTCTTTTTCCCGCCTTACCTTAATATAGGGCTCGGGAATGCTTCCTCCTGGTCTTTTTCTCTTTCTCCTACCAGCATCAACCACCTACGATACGAAAACTCATCCGTTCATGTAAAGGAAGAAGAAAACATCTTGGTGTTCTTTCGCTGGCGAGAAAAGGAGAAGAATCCATGAGCAGTGACGCGTTAATGTAGTCATCGTATTTTGCAATAAAGTGAACATTTTGAACAATCCGGGAACTATCAAACCTCTCTGCATAAGGCTCCACGACATATGTCTTCTCTTTCCCTGCAGGATATGCCAATTGCTTTTTAATCCAGGCATCAATATGGCCATCGGGATCCCAGAAATGTCAGCCGACGAATACAGAGTCGAAATATTCCAGTCACTTTATGACAGCATAAACTGACTCAATGTCTATTTGCTTGGGCTTGAGCCTCGTTCAGGATAAACCTTTAATGGATTCACTCACTTTCTTTGAAGCATCATAACTCCAATGCTTACGCGAAACCTTTTTTCTTTTTTTCTTTTTTTCTTTTTTTCTTTTTTTCTTTTTTTTTTTTTTCTTTTTGCCCGTCCCTGCTCTCACACAAGCTTTGGGTTGGGTATAAAATGGGCTTTTCCTTTGCTGTTTTAACTGACATATCATTTATTCGTTTCGACAATCAAACCTCGGGAGTCTATCGGATGGCTTCAAAAATCATCCAGCTGCTCGAGAGGTACACAAACCTCAACATCACGGACAATATCCTTTCCAGTCTTGGTATCGCAGACATCTTTGCCTTGCATGCAACATGCCGAGCCTTACGATGGCTACTTGGTCACATGACGGAGTCACCGTATTTACTCAACGTTAATAAGCAACTAGGACACTATGTCAGAGATCCGTCTCGTTTCCGATACGAACTAGGAAAATGCGATGGAATCATATGTGGAGACTTTGTCCAAACCTTCCTCGAACGCAACAGTCACGAAAATCCGATTTTACATATACTCATTCAAGAGGGGCCCAAGTCATGTCAGTTCATGGAATACCTGCTCTCATCGGAAGACGTCATTCTACATCATACCCATGATAACGGGGGGCACTGTTTTCAGCCAACCTACGACCTACTGCGTTACATCTGGGTCGAGAGAACGCCCAGGCCGCCCATTACTGAATTGATCAACTTTGCCTTGACAACTGTCGATTTGTACTTCATGACTTGGAACAAAGCTTACTCGCTGCTCCCGGTCGCTAATTTGAAGAAACACAAGTTTTATCCTCTTAAGCCGTTCGAGGACCAGTGGATGGCCTGCCGACTTCGGAATCTTGCTGAAGTCGGCTGGACCACTCGGGATTTACTTTGGCTAGATCAAACCAGAGATTGCATACCCCCAGGGGAACTGCACCGAATTGGCGGTCCAAAAACTCTCACAATCAAACTTGCCGACCCACCTAACGGAGAATTTACGCCAGACTTTGTTGTTGAAAGCGGCATCTTCTCTATCACCCATGACTCTGCCTGTTTCCGTCACGAGCTAGCTATTGAGGCACAAGCCTTCGGCCCATCCCCGGCTTTGCGGTACCAATATGTGTGGCCGTGTAGGGGACAAGAGTTTGTATCTTGGGCGAAATTCTTGAGGTCAAAGCTTACCCGCTGGATGTTCGTTGAACTTGTTAAGATGCACTCCGACAGTTGGCCACCGGAATTTAACATCAGATCTGGGCCTGATGGCTTAAAATTGCCCCCAGGCTACACTCCGCCACCGGGAGAGACTTGGACCTTTGCCGATGATCAAATAGGACCCTGGTTCGCGGAATGGAAAAGGGGATACGAAGAGACGCAACATTCTGGGCACGTTATGCCGATTTAGATCAGCATTTAAGCGACTTCATTAACACCCCAAGGCCTCAAGAAGAGCCTCTCTGATATCCAATATACCATTTGTTTGACTGGATAGTTGAGCTGTGCCACTGAAACTTGTGCATTTGAATTGTATTTGCTAACATCAGGCTAATAGCTGCTGATCAATCACAGATGTCGAGAATACCTCAAACCCGAGGATAACCCCAAGCAACAGAGTCTGCATGTAAGGAAGAGCGGAACGATTGCGCTGCGAGCTCGGAATCTAGACCTAGACCCTGTAACCCCAAGCGAATCAACTGCCGTTTCTTCAGGGTCCCCTGACCTGCCCCTTGCACCCGCTAGTGGTTTTCGACCTCGAGCTGAAAGTTATGTCTAGCCGCAACAAGTAAAACTCAACGCCACGTCGCGACTTTGCCAACTGTAAAAGATCACTTCGTTACATTTTACGCAGTGGTGTATACCTCTGCCAGGGTTCGAAAAAACTGCTCACCGGAGCGCAGCGGGCTAAATGCTCCGGACACTTTATACCATCTTCTACCAGTATCGGCCTATCCTGTTTCAGCGCCCTCACCTTTTGTGGATCATTTTTCTTCTTGCTCACTCTGTCTGCTGGTTATGATTGAGGCCAGGGCAGGGGGTTCTGGCAAGGATGCTAAAGGATGCTGCAATGAAGCGGCAAAGTGACAACGGCGCCAAGAAAAAGACAAGACGGGCCCTCCCCCCGCGAGATATTCTCTGTCTTCTTTCTTGGCTATTGTGCATCCGGCTCACGATATCAAGATGTTGGACACCGGCTTAGCCTTCGTCAAGTCTTCTATACCAGTATATCACAATGCTGTCAAGTCCATCATCTTCAAATGCGCTGAGTTGCTCATGGGTATTTTCATCTATAAGCTCTTCTCGTTGATTGCTGCGCGTTCCAATCAGTTTACATCCTACCTCATGTTCACCGAAGATTACATCCAACGTACGCTTTACATCTCTTCTCGCGGTCTATCTCGAGCAGGTCTTGTCGTCCTTGCTTTCAGTCTTCTCAACATCGTTCTGTCTCTATATGGCACATTACTCTGGGCTCTGGATGCTCCGGGATACATCTTCAAACCCTCGAGCGCGTCGATCATGGACTACCTTGACCAAAGGAACGATAACCCGCCGTATATCGTCCAGCTCTCGTTAGACCCAGCTCAGCTTGATGATACTGCGCAAAGACTGCCTCAGATCATCGGCTCTGATCTTTTCGTACCTGGGCTCAACTACACTTTGACTGGCCAGGTCAACAATAGTCGTGGCGCTCCAGAAACAGTGGCGCCAGTCACGATTGGCACTATCGGTCCTCGTATCTGGCTCGATGATGATGGCCTTTCCGTCTCTATTGATATGAACCTTGCCTATCCTGTCAGCCAAGAATTGCTGGGCGAGACATACGAATTGAATATTACAGAAAGCGACGGATACTTCTCGTGGAACAACACGTTCAACAATGTCTTCTCAAAGGACTTTGTCGCAAATATTGCTGGAAAGCCAGAGGTTCACTGGGATTTTGACTCGGACATGATAGCTGATTCGAGGTTCATCTTGCCTCACAGATACAACAACATCTGGTTCTCTTTCGGCGCAGGCGGCGGTTCTGCATTTATGAATCAGGTCTTCACCGTGACGAAGGGGAAGAGGCGCCATACATTCTTCCAGTCTACGTTCAAGACCACAATGCTTACCACAACCGGAACTCCTTTCGATGAAAAGGACGTATCGGATCTCGTGGAGCGCACAGGATATCTTGATCACACTGACAAAAGGGTTCCATCCGCTGACCACATCGTCGAAAGGATGATGGATGCTCAAAGCAACAACGCAAGCTATCACTATGGCGTCAACACAGTTCAAAGCACCAACAGATCAACACTTCAAAACACTTGGGGCTATTACAAGGTAACAAGTGAAACAAGCCTTCTGTACGATATCGTAATCCTCACTAGCACCAACATGACACTGATCCGATCAGAGAGCATTTCTGAAGCACCAGTGCCAATGGAAAAGTGCGAGAAGTCGAATGCTCAGAACGAAGCTTATGGTGGTAAGCTTGGTCGATCTGACTGTCTTGGCCACAAGAGGGTGGACGATCCGAAATTCTTTGGCCAAGTCGACACGGCTGCTATGATGGTTGCTCATGGTCTTGGAGATGGACGATCAAGCAGCAGCGCAAAGTCGCTTAACAATGATGCGTTGACTTGGATCAGAAATAACGCAAACGTTATTGAATCGCTTCTAATTGCCAGGGCATATAGCGTCAGTATAGATGCATCCCTTGTGCAGATTAGTGTGGATAAACTCATTGTGGCTGTGTCTCCTCTTCAGCTCGCCCTGAGCTGCCTGGCTTTGGTCATGGCAATCGTTCTATGGCTAGCTTTGATGGTCTTGGCTGATGCCCATTGGGCTAGTTCGCTGCTGGCCAATTTGGTTCATAGTACGGCGGAGACAAGTAGTGCGAATCCTGGCTACATGATGCGGGATCCCAAGGTGGCTTTGCAGTCCGTGGAGAAGAGAAAGCTTCTAGCAGTGAATGGGAGGTTGGTAACTCTGCATGATGCCGTCTCATATTCTCGCGCCGGCATGATTGGCCCACAGCAAGACGGCATTGACACAAAGGGACGAATGGAAACTGAGGCGTATCCTGTCAACTACAGCCATCCCCGTGCTGGGAGAGAAGGTTTAATGGCGGGTTTCGAGCGGACAGGAGCTTAAAGTAAGAACATGTATTCGAAACCGGATTTCTTGAAGACAATCTAGGATGTATTTAGCCACACCTTTACCAATAGCCTTAAAGTCAGAAAAGCTCGGAATTTTGAGCGAGTAACTTATAATACTCTTAGCATGTCTGACTGTACACCACCATGAAGCTTGATTACTCCGAGATGACCTCTTTGATAGTACAGGCATTGTTACATATTTCCGCCCCATGGAACGAGAGCGGATATGCCATGCGATAAGTTGATAATCTTTGGAGCTATCTGGAGTTAGGCGAATTATTGACAACTGAAATCCGACCCTATTCTCAGAACATTTTAAAAAAGCGCAGACAAACCGCGGGCGTTTTCGAGCCCCTGACCGCCTAAACGCGCCAGGTCATAAGGCACAAGTTCGATTGGGCAAATGGTCTTTTAAAGTCGGGACTGGTGGTGAATTTGATCGCTTTTTGCTATTGGTCAACTGGTGAGAATGTCAAATAAAGACCCATCCAGGCTCTCGCAGTAAACCATCAGTGAACGACATTTTAGTAAAGTAAGCGTCGGGAATTCTGTTCTAAGAATGATCTAGTGGATCTTCCCAGTCACTGCTTTGAGCTCGTGGGCTGAGCAATCGCTAGAATGAGCGCCAAGTGATCGGATAGCCCCCATACGATACTCATGGTCTAACCAGCTTGATTCTTACAGCATCGTCTAGATTTGATCTATGCAGAAGCGCTTCGCCATATCTTACTCTATTTCTATATTGGAACTGCTTTCGGGGCTTCTGTGCCACAGGCCATATGACACGCTGTTGCGCCAAGAGATCCACCACTTGTAAGCTTATCCGACAAATTTTGACTCTATCCATATTTGGAGATATGCTCAGCCTCTTGTAAGAACTAAGCTACATAAGCTTACAGAAGAAGTGTTTTTTGAGCTATACCAGATAATTCCAATCTAGATGGCATATGCAGGTGACAAGATAGTCCCTAGAAGGACAAGAGGGCAGCAGAGCAGTCTAGTATAAATAATCTAGGATCACCACTCTCTTTGACTTTAACAACCAATACCACCAACTTCGATTCTTAGACATTCTCTTACATTCACCAGAAGACCCACTATCAACATGCTTTCCCAAGCTTTCCTTCTCGGCCTCGCCGCCACAGCTGCAGCTATCGACCTTCGCTTCTACGTAAACAGTTACGGACGCTGTTACGAAGGCCCGTGGATTGGCTTCGCAAGCATCAACCCAGGGGTATGCTGCATCCCCAGCGGTGGTAACTCAGCTGGTACTTTCTTCGCCACTGTCGGTATTCACGCCATCCCTCGTGGATGGACCATCAGAGGCCGGGGATATGGCAACGATAAATGTCGTGAACTCCCTATGCAGTACGCTCACGGCAACGGGGACGGCTCAGACTTGTGTCTCAACCATAACGGCAATAGCTTCATGAGTGCGAAGTATGAGTTCTACGACAACAGCAAGAGGAGTGATGAAGAGTTGGAGTGTAAGGAGAAGGCGAAGGCTACTGAAGTCGGTTTGATGGATGGAAGTGTTTTCAGCATAGCTGACTTGGATGAGGAAGCGGTTGACAAGATGGTATATTACCCTATCCTCAATGCTTTTGTTCAAACACTAACAGGTTGTAGTGAGAATCCTTTACTATGCCATAATTTCGAAAGCGTTGGTAAAATGCTAACTATTCTATAGTGTCAATCTGGTCATGCAAGGGTACAACGCCACCGACATGCCCCAGCTGAACACTCTGCGTCGACTCAGGTAGTGAGAATTTGGCCTTCGTCTCGGACACCATAAATTCCGCGATACTTGCTCTTTAATTAGCTTTGTGGTTGCTCCTTCAGTCTTTACCTTTCGATATTGTACATACAGCCTTTTGCCTTTTCCATCTCATGAAGTTTATGTGACGTCTTATATCCACGTCACTTTCAAACATCGAATAAACACCTAAAGTCAAGTCGCTGCTGGCACAAAGAATTTAGTGGCTTACTTTTTACATGCCTTTCTTACTAATTTTCCCATATAATTAACAGTCACTGCATTGGATTTTAAGACTTGAACGATCATATAACAAAGAAGCTTTGTACTGTCGTTCATTTAAATCTCTTCACTAAACATTCACAAAGCAATATGCATGGCATGTATGGGTTATCTATGTCTTTGTCGTCTTTCAATCTTTATGCATTTACATGACACGCAATACAAGCTTATACTTTGTTCATATACCACTTAGTAGGAACATAAAGCAATTCAAATGACATTAACTTGATCCCCTTGGTCATGCAACTCGGTGAAGCTGTATCTCCAAATCATTCTATCGTCTTTATGTAATATGTAGAGATCTGTGTATAAATATTGCAGTTTTCTGACTTGCTTCACTCACCATCTCAAGCGTAGATCATCTGAGACTCTGTAGCTCTCTTGGATATATCGTGTGTAGAGCTCAACCATTTTATCAGCTCATCTATCCCCGAAAACCGGACAAGATCTACCATATTACCCACCTCAGCCACGACAGTGACATTCAAGAGCACCAATCTAAATCCAGCCCGACTCACAGATCAGCCTGTCAACAAAACCCTCAAGGGACCGTCAAGATGCCATCCTACAGCGCAATGCGCCTACCGCCAATTACGGCCCGTCTAAGCGAGCTCGCCAACTCCCGCGTTCAGGCAGAGATCAACATAGCCAACAGTTATAACGCGCTGGTATCCTTAAATCATGAGCTGAATGGTCGGTTCGCGATGCTCACCATCCCTCCCAACAAACCAGCAACCGGTACATTATTGCGGCTGACGGAGGCTTATTTGACGGAATTCTGCAACGGACACAGAAGGCTTGTGACAGCCACCGCTCGCTATTGGGGGCATGTTAGTGGCGCGCAAAGGATCATTGATGAACAAGCTACCCTCGAGAAAGAACTCGCAGAGATTCAGGTTCTTTTGCCCAATGGAAATGAGGCGATATGAGGATTTAGAACAAGGCATTTTTCGTATTTTGGCCCTTGCTTGGAGTTACTGGATCTGTATTGCATAGAAACGAACATAGATGTTTAAGAAAGTGAAGAGCTATTGACTACCTTTCATATGCCTGCAGTTGTCATCCTAACTTGGCCAAACGCTGATAGTAACTTAAAGTATCATTAATATCCTTATCCCCACCCTGCAAGATCTCGCTGATCCGCTTCAGAGCATCCCGCTTCTCAATATAATATTCCTCATTCCCATTTTCATTTTGAAATTTTCCGAGATATTGGACCCTGAGCAGGATATCTTGAACATTTCTGGCGCCAATAGTCGCGCAGTTCCCTTTGAAATAATAGCTGACGCTAAATATGGTATCCATATCTTCTTCCTTTCTATAGTCTCGAGATGTTAGCTTCGCAATGTTATTGTAAGACTCACGCACCGTGCTTTGTTCAATCTTTCAAATGTTCGCTGGAATTGATCGCAGAAGTCGGCAAATATTTCTTTAGAAAAATCGTGGGCTCCTTCGTCGTCCATTTCTAGGATCTGAGAGATGGTTCCGTAGTCGAAGAGGTCAGAGCGCTGCTGCATCTCCGCCAGCACGGACTATATTCAACATGTCGATATTAGCATGAGTGTTTTCAAGGCGGCCAACAGGGGCTACTGGTATGATTCTTTGCTCGTCTTGCCATACCTCATATGTTTCATTTAGCATCTTGCTTTTGCAAGTAAAATAAAAATTCGGCAGGTTGATGTTGGTGGCAGTAAAAGATGCTGGTTGGAAAATTCAAAGAGGAATTACTTCAACTTGAAAAAGAGGACATGGTGTTCGGATAAATATTAGCGCTGACTGTCCAGCTGTCGTTTCGCTTTGTCTCACTGTCAGATTGAGTTCAATAGTTCGGGCAGACAGGTCAGCTGCCTTGTTAGCCTATCATAGTTCCCAAATCTTCATAAAAGGGTCTCAGGCAGACATGGGTCATGAAAGGCTCAGGAGGATAAAGCGCTGATAGAAGGCAGGAACAGGCGCTAAAGTCGCTAACTGCCACTATTGACACCGGGCGTAGCTGAGCACGAGCATGAGCCACAACCATAACCAAACACGGCATGCAGGCAGATGTCAGGACAAGCATCAAGTCGGGACAGTGTAACTTTAACTTTCTTAAATTGAAACGCTATTCAAATCATTATCTCGATCTATCATTGATCCTTAACCTCTTTAACCTTTGGGTTCCTCTCATATCTCCATCTCTTACTATTATCCTGTACATGCCACCTCGTTATAAAAGCACCCTCCTCCACCCACTCGGCCCACTCAACTCCCCATCTCTTCTCGACAGCTTCCAAGAAAGAGATGAAGTCGAAGGCTTGGATGCCGTCTGTTTCTAACGGGTCGACAGAGACGTCACTTAGTCTCCACTCGACGTTATCGATGAGGGGGATCGTCAAATGACGTTCGGGGTGACGAGCGTCGCGGATATTGAGCATGGCTCGGCCAGGGTTGACGACGGTAAATTGCCAGTATCCTTGGCCTGTTTCGTTGTTGCTCGTTCGGAGGGGTCGGATGAGAGATTGGCCTTCATAGTTGGGTAGTAAAGACTCGGCAGCTTCTTTGCTTACGCCTTTCAAAGAGTTGGTTTCAAGAAGCATGTCGAGAATTGTGGGTAGGACTTGAGTGGAGTGAACTGCATCATTGACGTCGAAGGAGGGAAGGAGAGGATGGGATAGAACGAGAGGAACATGGTCGGCTCCAACGCTAGGGTTGTAATAGGGCGAGGCCTTGCCGTTCTCGACCAACGAGACACCGTGATCACCGAGGAAAACAACCAAAGTCTCGTTGGCAACACCTTTCTTGTCCAAAAGGTCCAGAACCTTCTTGATCCACTTGTCATCGTAGCCTTCAGCATTGGCATAGTCCGACAGTTCCTTGATCTCCTTGCCAGAACCCAGAGGCACCGATGTCTCATTGGCAGGTAGACCGTAGCTATGATGGCTTGTACTGGTGATATGAGTAAGGAAAACCCTTCCATCGTTCTTCTCAGCATCTTCAAACGCATCATTGATATAATCCTCAAGGGGGTCCTCCTGGAAGCCGAAGTAATTAATATCCTCCAGCTCAACCGCTCCGTGTGTCGCGTTCTCATCCCGAAGCCAATCTCGGTCAATTGTGTTTTCTTCGGGGAAGCCCATAGCAGCCATGAGCTTGTCGTGATTATCGTAATGAATGGTGGCGGTTTGGAAGAAATAGGACTTCCATTTCGATGACTCGGGGTCGGCCTGGTTCATAGCCTCGAAAATCTGAGGGAGGCACGGCTGGTAGATGTGACGCTTGTAGTCGAGGTTGAAGTCTGCGATCAGAGGGTTGAGGCCGCAAATGGTGCCCGTGAGACTTTTGAGTGTATATGTAGCTGAGGTATAAGCGTTTGTAAACCGGGGTCCACCGCGCTTTGGTGTCGCCTTGTGTTTAAAACCGTCATCGTAGTCACCTGTAATGTAGTTTGCGGTAGGCATGAGAGTAGAGATCCTGTCGAGTGCTTCGCGGGGCATCTTCTTGTCTGGATAAGACTCCTGGAACCGATTCCAAAGAGGGCCGTCCTTCTTAATAGGGAAGACATCGTTTCGGGTACTTTCGAGGAGGAACATAATAACATGCTTCACAGGAACATCTTGAAGTTTACCACGGAGCTCCTCCAGAACAGGCTCCTTGAGGTTTGAGATCTTGGTTGGATCGGAGGTAGAGGAGTAGTGCATCTCATCAGCTGTGTACCAATCCTCAAAACCAGCCAGAGGTTTGCCCTTGGGGAGCCAGTCAAACTTGGGTGGTTCAGCAACAGCTGATCGCTCGTCCCACTCGTGCTGGATGCCGACCTTGAAGTGTGTTGGGAGTTGGTCTAGAAGTGGTGAGGTTGAAGACATGTCGACGAATGGGAGGAGTCCAGCGGTCCAAGAAAGGAAAGTCAGGGAACTATCACTGGGTCGTTCGATCCACAGGACAAACAGGGCGAAGATAACCACATGCCAAGACAGATAAGGAATGCTGTGGAAGAGACGTCGCACGGTCGAAGGTTGCATATGAACACCACATGCCTTGCGCATGCGCTGCGAAAGGCGTGAGTAGGCAGTCTGCGACTTTCCAAACTCAATTGAGTCTCGCGCAAGATCGTCATCGCCGTCGGAGTATTGGCTGTCGGACCCATCGACATCGGGTTCGGGGATTCGACCGTAGGCAGTTCGCTTTCTCAATAGGCGACTGGCCATTCTAGCTGTGAATAAGAATGGGAAAGAGACGATATCAGAGCCCCATCCGAAGGTGGCATAGCAGATGTTCTGGAGTAGCCAGCTGACTAGCATCAGGGCTGCAATAACTATGATCATGGTAACAAGGCCGGAGAGGAAGATGGCTCTTGATGTAGGGTCAGAGACCATGTTGATGTTCTGCCAATGGATTTCGGATCCAGCGACGAGGTAAAATGTAACGGAGACAACTGCGAGGGCGACATTGTAAAAAATCAACAGCCCAGCAAGGGCAGTGCTGATGTAGTTTGCGATTTTGGCCGTCAGAGGAGGTTCGAGGAAGAGTCGTGTTATTATAAGAAGGATAATATCTTGAATAAAGAATGTACCGAAGAAGGTCAGTAGTCGAGACGTAGCGACGGCATTTCGGTGGCTGTGAATATGTGCGAGCTTGGCTGCAAAGATGGCCAAGACTGTGAATGTGAAGATGAATTGGCGATTGGCAAGACGACAAGCCAATCTTGAAAGAAGACCAGGTAATCGCACCATGGTTGGTTATGTGTGTAACGAATGGACAGGAAAGGAAAGGAAGTTAGCCTGTTACGGCACGACCAGAAAGAATGAACGTGGATGGAGTGAGCACAAACGACGGCCAGGGATCAGAAATCAGAAATCAGGAAATGTAACACAACATCATTTGAACTCTACTTTTCTTCCAGAAAGAGAAAACGGAAGAAAAAACGGGAAATATGGAGAATATGGGTTTCATTAATAACAGGTTCCTCGCTACCGGACCGCGCTCTTCTCTCCTTGTCCGTCTCCGTCTCATCCGGAGTCGCCTTCTCCCTCGGACAGCACAACTAAAAAAAGGGACCGCTTCAGCCTCTAGCTGGTCCCCTTGCTCTTATGTAAATATTGAATGTCGCGTGGGCTGTTTCCCAATCTGCGCCTAGTGCACCTCGTCTAATTTCGTATCTTCGGAGCTCGGCACCATTTTCTTAGACATTCTTCTGACTCTATTGGCTGTCAAGAATTCTTACGTCAAGCCGAGGTCGAGACCGATTTTGTAGTGGAGTCAAGCTAAGACGATCATGGACCCAAGAATAGGGGTCGTAGAGAAACTAAACCTGATGAGGATTGGTAGGTCAATAGGGCAGTTAGCAGCTATGCATGACAGGTTGCTGGCAATTTGTGCCGAGTCAGTGGATTGGATTGGATCGGATCCTGAAGAACTTTTACAGAAGGATTATGGCGACACACCCAACTCGTTTAGCACTGCCTCAAAGGCTCTGGCTTAATTACCATCTCGTATGCCCATCCCCTTCGGTCATTTCCAAGTACGGGTTTGATGACTCGTGTTACAAATTAGCAGCTTTCTAACTACGCCTAAAAATGAAATATCGTCACATGAAACAGGCACGGACGGTTTCCGGCGCAATGTTCTAGCGCGGAACAAAACGCGGTACAGTACGCCGCTTCGCTTGCTTCATGTCGCGTGACTCTTCCCTGCAATCGAATGGTTCATTCCACGTGTGTCATTTAAACAGTAAATTCGGAATGACATCTCTGCATTTGGCAATGGGGACGTGCCCAAAATCCGACATCCAAGACATGCGAATAGAGACGCCTGTCAGCTTTTTAAACTTTCCACAGGGCTAGATGTGGCTTCAACCTTTATAGGGCTGTTGTACAACCAGAAGTCATTTTTGCCATTAAATGCTGACTACTTACAATTACAAGGACCGGTACGAATTGTGCCGTGCTGACTCTCTTGGCTGCCGTCGAGCCGATCCGAATGATGTCACACCAATTAATATCCATGATAGTCCTAGACATCACGATACCTGTTTGAGAGTGAGATGCTTTCGGGTTACATCTGCTATGGCTAGTGCCAGATCCATGGTTACCTTACCAGGCTTACATGCCAGCATCATCCCCGCATTGATTGGCACACAACCATACTTGCATGGAGCCGCTCTGTGAGCGAAGAGATGTTTGCGGATAAACAGTCTCCATTTACCCATGTATGTAATCCGTAAAGACAACGGTAGCCCAATGCCTGGACTAGCGGTTGGTCGAGACTGTGCTGACTTCGTGAGTAGGTAAGCCCTACGCATATTCTATCTTCTGACAGGCCTCATATCTCACCAGGTATGGCTAAATGTTCCCACCTGTCACCAGGCATCGTGATATCGCTTGTAGGGTTCACTGAGCAATCTCAAATAACTCCATCGCGTGTTGTTACAACCCTCTTTAAATCCCTATCGGGGGCATTATGCTAGTTCCTATTCCGCCATTTGTGCCAACGAGTCTGCAAAATACTTCATTCAACATCATCGGCAATTTACCATTAAGGATTCAGTTGCTGTTTCGTGGAACAGATGTAAGAATCTGTCACTCGTTCAACGTAAAAACAAATCTCTTTTAGATGCATATGCAGTTAACAATCATCTCAAGCTTTACTACGTAGTAGTTGTCTCATACTTGACGTCACGTGACACAACACGACGCTCCGCCAGCAAATCTCCCCTCTCCTTCTATCTAACTTGATACCTAACACGTACGTACGTTTGTTTGCCTTGACCAAGATGTTGCCACCAGCTTTGGTCAGCGTGTACCGTGAGTACAAAAAAGGCACCAACTCAATTGCATCATGGCTCGCTTCAACAGCCAAAGAATGCGGATATCCCGCCCATCTTCTGCCCAGCACCCCTGTCAGTGTCACTAAGGAACAAACTGCGGGGGGTGGGCGACTGAAAGGCAAAGCCAGAGCCCAGGCTAAGAAGAAGGCTAAAGCCACGCCTAGTAAGCCGGCGCCCCAAAAGGAAGGACCTCGATACATCATTGAGATCAAGGACTTTGTTCCCCTTGCTGAAAGCATTTCCAATTACGAGAAACCGGCTCTGGCCATTCCACAATCATTTTTCAGCACCCTCAACCGCGTCATATCTGTGAGAAATGGCTTCAGCGAACAGTTATTTCGTCACAATGAGAAGCCCGATGTCAAGTCAGATGCCAGACATTCGTACTTTGTCGGAATCCTTGAAAAGGTCCGCAAAATACTCAAACCGTTCTCCGACCCAGCTGCCTCCACCTCTACCGACACAGTTGATCGATTGGCCAACCAGTTTGATGCTCTTGAAGTCTACGAACCGTCAGAGGATTCCATCAACACACCAGATATCAAGAGGCCCGAACCAACAAAGAAGGAAGAAGCCATCTATGAAGTTGACCCGTCGGAATCACTTGATGAGGCTCTCATTGCTTTCTGCATGATGTGTAAGGATTTGGCCGAGATCAGAAAGTACGTTTCGAACCTCTGGTCAGGGCTCGTCAATCCAGTAAAGGATGGGCCGAACCACGACCCTGGTGTACTGGCTGTCGTAACCAACACGGCGGTCGAATTCGGGCGCAGCATTGCCGAAGATGCTATGCCTGCCTTCGAAAAGCACGGTGGAACGGTTGCTATGGGGAAGGAGTACATGTTACGCACCACAGCCTGGGAGGCTGGGAGCGATTTCGATCCTTATCTGAAGGATACGTCGACCGGACACGGGTTCTATGACGCTCTCTCCCATTGCTTCCATCTTACCGAGACCCTTCTCCTAACTCTGGCTCTCGTCCCATGGAGAGGCAATACCAGCATCTATCCAGAGGGGTCGTTTGGTGTTTGTGATCTCAAGACTCCCTGGAAGTCCAAGACTGCAGAACAAAAGATGATCGATCATGGCGTTATTACTACTGAGCTGTGGTTTGAGGCTCTGGCGCTCGTCCACCATGTTCCTGACTACCCATTTTCCGACGAGTTCATTCGAGGTGTCAAAGAGTTTAAGGAGACGAACAAGATTTCCTTCAGCCTCATATTTGCCGCTCAAGTCAATGTCGATATCCATCAGGTTGTCGGCAATCATGCCCGAAACGGAGCTCATAGCCATCTCATCCGAATTGACAGTATGCACCAAGATTTGAAGTCGCACATCAACTTCCAGCAGGGCATCAAAGGCCCACATTGGTCCGCGCGCGACGAAAAGTGGCTGAAGGCTACTCACGAAGGCTTTGACTGGTTTCTCGATGACCCATTGCACAAAGCAAAGACGATGGTGGTCAACAACAGCCACAACAGACAGGAGGTATCGAACTCGAACGAACCAACCAGTGGCGAATCTTGACAAGATCTCCGGTAATCGCCGGTTTGGCCTTGTACTATCATCGCGCAGAGATGCATGAGGCCGGCCTCAATGTTACCAATGCTTGGGGTTCTCTCATTCTACCCGGACAGTTGTACTGTGCCCTCGAAGACGAAGAATATACCGAAAGCATTTGGATGGATATGACTCAACTGTTCACAATGTTTGGAGAAGAACAGTTCTTTGTCGGTGGTCGACCCGATAAAGTGACGGATTATGCCAAGCGCTTCATGCTGCAAGTTGGTGTCTCTGCAGCGACTTTTGCCAAGAAACGACGCCGCGGTGCCAAAATGGTTGTTGAGGATTTCTCGCGCGCCGGCGCAGGATTTCTCACAACGCGTGCTTCGATTCATAAAATTCTCCAGGACCGGTACCACCGAAACGCCAACCGCATGAATTGGACAGCCGAGAGCATAAACGAGATACTCCTGCGCGCAGAATCGGAAGGCAAAGGGAAAGGCAAGAGAACCGTACCATCAGTTGATCAAGAGAGTCGTATCTCACCTGTTGGTGTTTTGTCATCGCTGGTGATGGCTATGCAGGCCGAGGTTCATGAGTTCGCGTTTGGGTACCTACGCATGCATCAAATGACCTGGAACATCCTGAGGGCCATATACAACAGATGTGAGCCGTATCTCAAGGAAACTTACGGATCGAACTTCACCTTGAAGGAATGGGAGCTTCCTTTCATGATTGGTCATATGTTGCCTTTAGCTGACGATGAGCCGATGGATATGCTACGAACTGCGGGTAAGGTATTGGATGAAATGAGTCGTGGACATACCACTATCATAGGTTTCCGTCGGATGCAAGAGCTTTCTGGCGTCGACTTTGCTCTCTCGGAGGGACAAAACCAGGTCATTCAGGAATATATTGATCTCCATGAAGCACTTGCCGATGGTGGTGGTTTAGACCTCGGGTCATATGAGGATTCGGATGAGGACTCGGATGAGGGCTCAGAGGTGGGGTCAGACGAGGAGAAGTTTTTTGTCACTAGGCACGTTGTGGACCTGGACAATGGCCAAGTGAACAGTCGCAGATCACGAATCAACATGACCTGACCTCTTCTGCCAATCAACAGCTCGAAGAGTAAGGCTGATTGATATGATCAGGAAATCTGCGAGTTAGATCCACCTTACTATATATCTTAGCTTAATTTCTTTTAGAGGGTGAGATAGTCTTTGAGCAATTGACTCGGATGCTTTTGCTCCGTCAGGCTCGAACTCGAACTTAGAAGAGGTCAACCCGAAACGGCGCCTTGGCAGCTGAAACAGGTTGCCGTCATTTCCGTTGCCAAGTCGATGACTCAGCATGAGGGTGGACAAGAATACCCTGTACCGTATCAACATCTTCAATCTCGACTTGACAAAACAAGGCATTCCTATAAGAAAGCTTGGGGGAAACTTTCGAATACCTATTGCTTTTCTTTTTCAAGATATACCCTAGAATTGTTGGGTAATCGAGGTTGTGCGTAGTTGCCATCAACACGTGTAATATGTTGTGTCACGATATTTGGTTGGGAGATTGAGGTTGTCAACTCGAAGCAACTACACAGAATTAGTAAAAGGCAACCCTGAAATGAAAATTTCGACTCAAGATGACATGCGCAAGTCAAATTTTCATTATTAATGTCCACTTTCCTTACAATGATTGTATTCTGAATGCAATAAAGGCACGACTCGAGGAAATTTGCGCGAATCCCATGATTGCGATAAAAATCCACAAGGCTGTGACCCCTGAAAGGATTTTCCAGAAACGTGTAAGTGGTTTGACACAAGCACATGTTCATTCGTGAGAGCTGCCTTACCCCTGCATCAAGCAGTACATAGTTGCTATCTCTTCACCCTGTTGTAGTGCAGAGAGCGGGTTAGTGTTGATGTGGCTCTCTAAGCGAAGTGGAGACAGTGCTTTGGCCTGGTCTCGGGCATTTCCATCTGGGGATAGCGTGAATCCTTCAATCACGCTTCACAGTTGAATCAAGTTTTTGACCACGATGTTCAACCCTTTGTGAACATTATTATGCGCGTCAAAGTTTGAACAGACTTCTGGTTGAATCAATATAGCGAAGTATCATGATGGCGGGACCTTGATTTCATCATTGAGGCCTCTATCTGTACAAGTGAAGCTGTTGCTTCAGGCCAAGGGCCTACGGCGAAGAATTATGGGTGTGGTGCCTAAACCCGGAAATTGCTGTCCATAATCCCTGTCGCCTAAGATTGACTAGTGAGCTGCCTTCTCATAAAATCTCACCCAGCCCAGACTATCGACGCCACTCCCTTTCTGCTGTACAACACTCGATCAACATCGTCATTCGTTAATACTTCACTTCTAAACTATCAACATAATGTATTTCTCAACCACTTTTGCCGCACTCGTTGCCATCTCCGGCTTCACCTCTGCCTCACCCAACGGCTGGTCCCATCAAAAGGAAGCCGATGACAGCCCTTCCAAGCTTGACGACTGCGGCTGCTGGCCCATCTACCAGGCCATGCTCAAGTGCCAGAAGCTCAAGTGGCCCGAGGAGAAGGCCGAGGACTGTGTCTGCATTCCCAACCCTGATGGATGGTACGGCTCTATGGATGGCTGCCGCACTTGTCTCTCGTCCAACACCGACGAAGACTTCTTTGACAACATGGGGAAGCTCATCACCCAGATGTTCGTCTCGTGCACCAACGCTGGCGGTGCTGTCTACAGTAATGGCAACAGCATCTGCGCTAGCAACTCCTACCGTGAGGCTTGTGCTTCTCTCGGTACCGACGGAAAGCCTAGCTGGGCCAGCTTTGAACAGGGAGATGTTAGTGGAAACGGAACTTACGTCTTGGACATTGAGGAATATGGTGCCAAGAAGGGTAGCTCTACTTCCGTGACCACTGCCAAGACCGCTGAGAAGACAACTGCTGCGACTGCTTCTGCTACTGAGTCCGCTGATGCCACCGAGACTGAGACCAACACCAAGACAGATGCCGAGACCAAGACTGAGGCAGAGACATCAACTGCTGCTGCCGCTTCTGCTGTGGGTACCTCGGATGCTGCTTCTGAGGCCCAGACTCCTGCTGCTTCAGTTACGTCAACACCTTCATCAGCCATGAAGTTTGCAGGTGCCCAGGCTGGTGCTGCCAGCATGGGGCTTGTAGTCGCTGTTGTTATGGGGGCTATGTTGTTCTAGTGATGTAGCTACTGATGGAGCCATGCTGTGTATTTAATATATGTATTCTTCTTCAATTACCACTAATCTAGTGCTATATCATCTCGGATTCTGTTTATAACGTAGTGACTGGAGCACTTTCAAGCAGATGTAAACTTTCTATCTGATGGGAAGCGTACCGCACTGCATATTCCAACAATCGAAAGACACACCATGGTCATGAAGATGCTGATCGAGGCGGACGCAGACGTTTTCATGAGGGATGCTGATGGTAGAACTGCTCTGTCATTGGCCAAGGAAAATTCTAATGACACCGCCATAAGATTTCTATGCCAATCCGGCAGCTTACGACATCCCCATCGCAGGGAAGAGAAGAAAGCCGAAGAAAGAAAACACCAGGAAGAAGAACTTTTACCAGTATTATCCTCTGACAATGGAGAACTCAATTCGAATCATTAGGCTTTATCTTGGAAGCCCTGGCGACATATTGTCATTTGAACTAGAGGAAGTTCCACTTGTTCATACAACCTCCTTCGAGGCCCTTTCTTATGAATGGCAGGAGAAGGTTGGAACAATTCCTGTCTTCTGTGATGATGCGAAGATTCTCATTACCCTCAACTGCAAAGCAGCGATGGAGAAACTTCGACTTCGTACTAAGTCAAGATATATCTCGATTGATGCCATATGTATTAACTAGGCCGACGATCAAGAACGGAACCAGCAGGTGGCCATAATGGCGGAGATCTTCCACGCTGCCAGCAAACTCATCATGTGGCTAGGTGAAGAGACTGGATTCATGCCTGCGGCGTTCGAGGCACTCCCAGTGGTGGCGAAGGCACAGCGTAGGCTTTTAAAGGAAGCCGGAGAATTAAGTGACGACGGAGAGCTATGGGAAGGGGACGAAGATCCTCGTAATCTGCTACAACGTATGTCAAATAATAAGTATATCACAGACACTTTCGAGAATTTGATGGGTCGATCATACTGGACAGGGGCCTGGATCCTTCCTGAGATCATCATTACTGGCTCCAGAGACATCGCGATGTGCGGTGACCAGTCTTGCGATTGGACAATCCTCAAATTCGGCATGCCCCTCTATAGGTTCTGTGGGTTTGTGACGACACCTCTAGTTTTCAATAGTTCTCTGGCGGACGAATTTGCAATAAAGGCTAAACTCCCTTTCGCAGATGTTGTCTATCTACTACATACACTGGACGTCACAGATCTTCGGGACAAGGTATTTGCAGCTTTGGGACTTTCATCAAGTGACAAGAAGCTAGTGGAGAGGCCTGTTGCTAATTATACAATGAGCGTACAATAAGTCTTCGTACATGCTGCCCGTTACATCATTTACTTGGATGGCCTATCATTGGCCTGGAGATTGGGTATGCAACGCAGCACAAAGCAAGTCTCTGGCTTGCCTCCGTGGGTTCCTGATTTCAAACAGAGACCTGCGGATGCAGAAGTATGCCCATTTGGGTACCATCTTGTGCCGTGTCGGCTGGACATTGTCGAAGCACCAGTAACTACTGACAAATCCCTTCAAATCGGTGGATGCATCGTTGATAGGGTTGTGTTCAAGTTAAAATTGACGAAAGACCTCGATATTTCTACGATTCTTTTGCTAGCCGTTGATGCACTTGGGAGTCGGCCCCAGAGCATCTACGATTTCTATCCGATTGGGGACGGGTTCGGCATCAACAGCACAAAAGAGGATCTACAAAAGCAAACCCAATCTATTAGCTCACTGAGGAAAAGCACAAATGCAGGTGCACTCTTTGACACAATCTTTCGCTTGGATTCATTGCCGCACAGCAGCGACGACGGGACGACAGCGGATAGAGCGTTCATCTTGCTGATGGGGTATCTGGCTTGGACGCTCTACAGGGATGCGGACACACTGGAGCAGTCACGAACGGTACCGGACTATGTGAAGCGAGCCGCCGACACTCGGTTCGAAGAATCGACCGGTGCGGAGGCCTTTATCGATTTTGAGATAGACAATTTGACGCTCATGGAGGATTTGACAAGATATAACAAAGACCTTATCTACACAGAGAATGGATACTTCGGCTTAGCAAATCATGGCGAAGCAGAAGATGGTCTGTTGATTGCATTGGTTGGCACTGACTCGACGTTCCGCTTGTTGAGAAAGAAAGGAAACGATAACCCATAGTACGAATATGTGGACATGGTCTTCCTCAACTTTATGGGAGAGGAGATCGATAAACCTGAAAAGGCCTACACTGACATTAATCGTGAGAGGTTAGAGTTCCGTTAGCCGTCGATGACAAAATCGTATCAGAATTCGCCGAACAAGCTGGCGTCCATCCTATTGGCGATTTGAGAGGTGAAGGTCCCTGAGAAAGCCTCCTCCAAGACTGTCCAGCCCTGAATACCTTGGCAATGAACCGGCTTCCAATTTAAGCATCAATGTCGAAGGCTACGATAAACTCCCGAAACTAACAACACGAAGGACAACCACGATTGACAAGAAGCAACTCGCTGTTCGCATCCCCACCGGTATGCAGGCCAGCCTGTTATGAACACGTAGAGGGCCAACCAACCAAGATCCCTGCCTACGCAACATACTGTGATTCCCTGGAGGCGTAGTACGCGACATACTTTGAGGTGGGCGTTACGGCCTTTATTACTACGCTTCCCAAGGAGACTAGCACGGCGGAGATAGCTGTCAAGGATTGTGATATGAGACGACTTGTTAGGAGAGCTGACGAGGCTATGGGCTATCAGACTGCGGGTGATTGGGATGTAATTAATATGTATACAGCCTATTTTTTAGATCTTTTTCTGAGGAGATATCTAGTCTTGATCAGTCTGAGTGAATCCTCATGCAATGCTTCGGGCATAAGGGGGGATCTTTACGTGTCTTGTCAGCCTATGCCACCCACTCTTACAATATTACACTGTGTTATACAGTATTGTCTCAGTCTATGCAGCTACCAGGGTATCGGAGAAACATTTGTATGCAGCTTTTTTTACTTCGAGTTAGTACCATGTCTGCAGTAGGCTATTGCAAGGGTATCGGAGAAACATTTTTATGCAGGTTTTTTTACTTTCAGTTAATACCATGTCTGCAGTGGTCTATTAGCACTGTAACCGAAGCCTTGACTGTGAAGTCTTAACCGTAGAGACATGATCTGATACCCGCATCTCGATTCGAATCACTACCCAACGCCACTCCCTGATCTCGCCGATCATCATCGGTACTATGAACCGTTGTCAACAACGGTCTAGAAGCCAACCGAGCTTTTGATTAGCTAAGAACCCCTTGTTTCTATCGATCTATCTGTTGGTGGAAGTCTGTGTGTCAAACGTGGCTTTGGAACAGATACCAGTCCCGCCCTTTCGTAAGACGACAAATAATAAACTGTTCAGAGGAATGCAATAGCCAACGTGTTTTGTTCAAGATCTTGATTTTTGACAACCCTCATGTCTCAGATGACCGAGGGAGTCTCCCGGTGATACCATCTTCGGACAAAGGTGGGGATTGTGAGACAAAAATGTCAGCAGACGGCTGAGTTTGTCTCCACAGACGAGGTATCATAGGTCGCGATGAGTGTTCTGAGTTGATTGAAGGTGCCTTCTCGGGAGGATTGATTGGTGACACCTGTCAAGTGGCTTTTGATCCCAGACATGGCTATTTCCGCTGGGTTACACAAGGGGGTTGCAGTTCGTAGGGGTCAAATTTTACACCTGGAGTGTTTTGGCTCAACTACGGGCGGCAATTTGCTACGCTACGCTCAAGTAATTTTGAGCTGGACATGGAGTCATGGACGAACAGAGCTTCGCCATACTACGGTTACACGAGCGGATTAGCGGAAGTGATGTAAATAAATCCTTGCATGGTTACACAAAGCGTCATAGACTCCCTCTGTTATCACAGGTTGCGGAGCACCGCCTATTCACGTGGGTTCCGGCCATCACGTAACTTTGCATGTTTGTCGTACTACACAGTGATCCTTATTGTTTATTTGTATGGAGCGTACAGGTGGACAAACTACGAAACTCCGCTTGGACAGTCACGACGCCGAGGACCTGCCAGATAAATTGAACCAGAATACAGAACTACCATAATACCATTCATACGAATCGAAAAGCGACGGCTCTCATGTCAGAATAGGCCAAGATGCAGATGAGGTCATATCAAGCCTCTGTAAATCATGTGACCATCTGTAATTGAAACATTTGTACGTCTGTGCAAGAAGCCAATGTTCCTTGCCAAGTGCCGAGACCTCGAACAGTCAAGTTCGTGTTACACAAGGCTCTTTGCACCAGGCGCAGGAGTTTCTGCGCGATGTAGTCTACCTGTTAGAAGTGGAGCAAATAAGGGGAAGCGACTTGGCCAAGAACTCTTTTTTAGCGATTTGCGACAGAGGTCTGCATTTCATGACACTTCAACTGCCTGCCGGACTTCAAGGAATGCCATAGCACAAGGGAGGATATCATATCATGTTGAATTGCTTCTATGTGTATGACACAGAATTAAAGATGGCGTAGAGTTAATATACTTCAGGGACACTCGACAGCCATCTTAGTATTGCTATACATTACTACCTAACTAGATTGCAGGCCTCAAGGTTTGGTAGGCTTTTGAGCACGAAAAAAGTGATTGGACGTCTGGAGCAGCAAGAACATAGAGTCACAGCCAGAATCAGACCCTGTGACTCAAACTAAGTAGGAAAATAAAGGAGGCTCCTGATAATTGGGAAACACCGGCCTATCAGCCCAGATTAGAGTGTTTCTTTCTGTCTCATACAGCTGCCGAGAGCCGTCGGTAGACTATCGCCGATAAAGATTCAGCAGAAACTCCTTGACAGTCGGGTATGCGCAATGTGTCTTAGACCAATATCGATCGTATACGATTGGGGGCTCGCGAATCGAAGATCTAGCCGGGAAGGCGTTGGTGCAGACGTTGGAGTTACGGCCAAGATGTTACCAGTGCATTACGAGAAACATGGCGTACAATGATGACATCACGATATATATGGTGAGATAATAACTGCAACCTCCCTAGAGCGTTGCGTGTCAAATGTAGAGGTTGATACCTTTGAGAAGCAGAGGTTTAACATCGGCTCCTGGCAGCGATGGGTGGTTTGGGAGGGAATACACAGCGAATGAGTTCAATATGCAGTGTCCAATACCTTTCATGCGACTGGAATCTAATTGAATGACTACAAAGATAAGATCAAGCAAAATAGATTAAAATTCAAATAATATCAGCTTTTGTTTCTATACTCGAGATGACACATACGAGAGCACGCTCTTGGCAGGAAAAGGTTTGTGTATTATCAAAACATTAGCTACTCTAAGGCTAAGCATGTTTGAACTCCTCTGATTGCACATTGTATGCGATTAAGCATAATCTTTCAGTCCAAACGGCCTCCTAAGGTATATCATGTGACTTTCAACGACCGTACGGGTACCTCGGGCATCTGGAGATTCGAGTCAGACATGGATACGAAACGGTGATATCCAGAACCTGATTTCTCCACCACATGGTTCAGTTTCCCGAACTAATATGGAACTCACAGTTACATGTGACTTGAGCTCCTGGTATGACAGGAATACCGACATCCGTACTGTTGATGCCCCTCGAGCCAATAGAGTACAGCATATCTGCAGAACATCATTTTCAAGGGACTGCTACACAGCCAATAATCTAAGATCCACAGTCAACGTCTGAGAACCTTTGGCGACCTTTGGGTCTGGCATCGAGACGCTGCCATCGCTTTTGCTGTTCGAGATCGCATCGCAGACCTGTCTTAGGCTAAAATTTGCTTGAATATCACGATAACATCATGACCACTACATACCAGTACGGTGGTCGAGAACTCACGATCTTAGAAAACCCTCTCTGCCAAGTTCAGTTTAATCAGACATGAACATACGACGTCGGTATTCGAAAATGTCGTTACCCAGGAAAAAAACAATGATGGTAAAAGGGAAGGTATGTTCAACGTTTGTTTATATTATTGTTAACTTCAATGGGTATATAGCATTGCCTTTAATCCGCAGATAGCCTCAACCCATCAAACCCGAACATTCGTTTCAAATCGGTCACTCGTTCTACTAACATTCGTTATTCACGACACAGCCATGCCTCAAACAATGAGCTGGCGAGCCTTGACGGCTGTGACACTCACAGCTATCACGGCCTCAGCCTATCCCTCCGAACTTACCGCCCGTTCGAATAAGCACGCCTACTGTCCTACCTCTGAGCTCTGCACCTGGGGAAGCTGCACCAAAATTACCATCGGACTTGACGCAAACAATTGCGGAAAGTATGGCAACTCCTGTGAGGCGGGAGAGATTTGCATCGTTGGTCAATGCAAGCCATTGGACATTGGAGTTGAGAAGTGCGACACTCCTTGCACCGCTGGTCAGTGGTGTAATAATGGCGAGTGCACTTCGATTGAGATCGCGGTAAACTCCCGTCTTTGTGGCTCAGATCAGACGGACTGTGGTGCCGGTGCAGTCTGTATCAACGGCGAATGCCAGATCCTCGATATCGACCCCGAAACCAAGTCTTGCGGGCCCGACAAAGTCACCTGCGATGCTGGAACTTGGTGTCTACACGATACTTGCGTCCCATTCATCCTCGGAACATACCCTCAAACCTGCGACGGCAAGACTCCTTGCCCTCTCGGTTCATCTTGCAAAGATGGACAATGCCAACAAATCTTCATCTCGACCGACATTTACAACTGTGGAGAGTCGTCCAAGGGCTGCACCGCCGGTCAACTCTGTGTCTCTGGATCATGCCAATCTCTTTCCATCACCGAAGAGAAGTACCAAACAGATGCCTGTGGTAAATCCAAGGGACCTTGTAATTCTGGCTTCTTTTGCTGGGATGGCGAGTGCTTGCCTCTCAGTATCTCTACCGATTCTTCTCACTGCGGCGACAACAAAAAGGAATGTGGAGCTGATGAGCTTTGCATCTCTGGAATCTGCATCAAGGAACTTTTCCGAGAAGCTGAAGCTGCTGTTACATGTAGCAGCGGCTCTTCTGCCTCCGGCAGTAGTCAAGAGGGACCTACTGGGCCATCTGGGTCTAGTAGTACCTCGTCCGGCAAAGGGTCAAATGGCAAGGGAGGCTCTTCAGGAAACGGCAACTATAACGGCCAGGACTCCTATAATGGATCATCCAACAACGGTGGTTCTTCTGACCGCCCCGGTGGCAAGCCATCCGGCAGTGGTAACTCCGGTGGTGGCTCTTCCAAGGAAGACGGCTACCCTAGCTATGGTCCCGGCAAGCCCCAATCTGGTAATGGCAATGGCAAGGGTGGCTCTAACGGCTATGGTAACGGCAACTTTCCCGGTTCCGGCTCAGACTCAGGCTTCAACTCTGGTAAGGGAGGCAACAAAGGTGGTGCCAATAACTTTGGTCCCGGTCGCCCTGGGCCGGGAGAGGATGGCAATGGTTCCCCCGCCCCATCCTGCGATCCCGACTGTTCCTCCAACGAGATATGCGTTGGCGGCGAATGTCTGACCGTCTCAGACCCTCTATCTTGCGGTCCTTCTTCTACCCTCTCTCGTCGCCAGACGCAAGAATGTCCTGAAGGTTTCGCCTGTATTGACGACCGCTGTGTCCCAGTCGAAGGCCCTGGTAACTGCGGCGGCTCCACCTGCCCCCTCAACCATGCTTGTATCGATGATGCTTGCGTTGCTCTTGGTGATCCTACCAACTGTGGTGGAGAGGTCTGTGCCAGTGACGAAATCTGCTTGGCTGAGACTTGCACTACGAACCCTGATCTGGCCAGCTGCTTTGGCGTCGTCTGCCCTACTGGCCAGAGATGTCTGGATGGCGATTGTGTTCGTGCACCTGGCTTTAATGGCAACCCTCAGGGCGGTGGTGGCCGACCTGGCGACGATCTTGATGATGAAGATGACGAAGATGAAGCTTCCCTCACCGTAACTATCTCCGGGTCTGTCACAGTTATTCCCAACCCAGATGCCACGGACGGGCCTGATGCTTCTGCAACTGGTGTACAAGGCGGTCCTGAAGGAAACCCAGGCACACTACCAACAGACTCCAATGGAAATGTCATCACTACTGCCATCGCTACTGGAGGACCTGATGACAACGAAGCCACTGCAACTTTTGGAGTGATCACCGACGGCAGCACGACCATCACCTTCGGCGTTGACCCTACTCAGACTGGTATCGCCTGTTCAGTTGACGCCGAATGCATCCTCGACACGGAGCTTTGTGTTGTCGCTGGAATCAACGTCTGCATTTGCGACAATGGTGTTTGTGTCATCGACCCAGAACTTACTCCAGATGGTCCCACCACCGGAGCGGGAGGACCAGACCCTACCGACGATTTTCCTCCAGCACCAACCGAAACCCTAGAGTGCGCAACTGACGTTGACTGTCTTGCTCTGGGCAACGCTTGCCTATTCAACGGCGAGAACATCTGCAACTGTGCTGACGGCGTCTGTGTTCAGGGACCCATTCCTGGAGGTCCCCAAGGATCTGGAAGCCTTGGTCCTACTGATGGTCCTGAGCTGACTACGCTCACTGGAACCGATGGCGAACCAACGGCTACCATTACCCTCACTGATGATGGACCTGACGGGCCTGAACTCACAACGCTCGATGGACCTGACGGCGAGCCTACAGCTACCGTCACCCTTACTGACGACGGTCCAGAGTTGACCACTCTTGATGGACCCGATGGAGAACCAACAGCCACTGTTACCCTCACTGATGACATCCCAACTGACCCTGAGGTTACCACTCTCGACGGACCCGATGGTGAGCCGACTGCTACTGTTACTCTCACTGATGATACACCCGGTGGCCCTGAAGTAACAACTGTCGATGGACCAGATGGCGAACCTACTGCAACCCTTACCCTTACCGCTACCGATCCAGCGGAGACTGAGTTCCCCTGCACTACCGATGCCGACTGCTTGGCTGACCTTGGCCTTTGCGTCGATGGTCTGATCAATCTGTGTATCTGTGTCGATGCAATTTGTATTGTCGACCCTGTCACCAATGTTGAGACAACAGCTACCGATGACATTCCTGCTCCTACACCCACTACTGGTTGTACTACTGCGGACGACTGTGTCGTTAACACCGAGCTATGCTTTGATGGTCTTTTGAACATCTGTATCTGCATCAACGCTGTCTGTGTTGTTGCACCTGATGCCGCTGCCACTACAAGTGGTGTCGTACCCACGGAGACAGCAACTGCTGCATGCCGTACGGATGATGACTGTCTTGTCAATGTGGATCTTTGTATCATTGGGGGTCCCAACCTTTGCGTTTGTGTCAACGGTGTCTGTGAGTTGGCTCCGGGTGGGGGAGGAGACGACGGGGAGGATGGTTCAGCTTGCACGGACGATGGTGACTGCACTACCGCCGGTTCTGTATGCCTGGATAGTGGTGTCTGCGGTCCTGATCCAACTGACCCTGGCACAACACCGTGCAACAGGGCATCTGACTGTACTGCGAATGTGGATCTTTGTATTATTGAAGGTCTCAACTTTTGCGTCTGTCTGAATGCCGTCTGTGTTATTGGAGGAGGCAACGGAGGCACAGGCGATTCTTGCACGGAAAGCTCAGACTGTACTACTCCAGGCGATGTTTGCACCAACGGCGTCTGCGCTCCCACAGGCGGCGGTGCTTGCGTTGATGCAAACGACTGTGTCCTCAGCGTCAATCCACTCTGTGCTCTAGGTCTCTGCGTCTGCGTAGGTGCCGTCTGCCAAACCGACCCCAACGTCCAAGAATGTTCAGGTGCCGGCGACTGCAGTGCAGGTGCCACCTGTCAAAGCGGCGTTTGTGTAGACGAGACACCATGTTCTGGTGCAGCTGACTGTCTTGCAAACCTGGATTTGTGTGTTCTGCCAGGCGTTTGTGCCTGTGTGAATGGTGTCTGTGGACTTGTTGGCAATGGGCCTCCACCGGAGTGTACGGCATTTGAAGATTGTAGGAGATTGCCTAGATGTCGTTTGGAACTATGTCTCTGCGACGGTGGACAGTGTGTTTTTCCAGGTTAGAGGAAGTGTAGGGTAATGGTTTAAATTCTTGTATGTACTTTGGTGGTGACGAGGTTATGATCATGGCGACTTACAGCCTATAATTACGCGTTAATGGAATGACTTTTCTCCCGCAATTCTCATTTAAGATCGTCTCGACTTACTATGTTTCTATCCCGTCGGGTATAATTTGTAATGGATTAAGCCTGGGTGAATAGTAATGACTGCGCTCAACACTACTATTCCGTGTATTGGTCGCGATTCGCTCAGTTGTGGTGTAGTTAGGAGGATCAAATACCCGTACCTTGAAAGCTCATGTATGTATGCCACTGCTGCACATAGAAGGGTTCATCGATCCCTAGGACTCCGTTTCTTTTCGCAACTACTATTTCGAATGCAATATTCATGGTGGTTGCGGGCACGTTGTATAACAGATTTATCAAGCAAAAAGTCGCTCCAGCAATGGCACGCACAGGCGGCAGATCTCAGTTTAATCCGTCAGAAGAAAAGAAACCCAACCGAAGACGATCAGGGTGACAATTGTAATAGAGACCATGTGTAGCCTCAAGTCTTTTTGTGTTCCCACAAAGCCTTATACCTTCTGACATGAACATGCGCCGGGGCAGAATTAACACGTATACGTTACTAAGAGGCAAGGGCACTTGTCAGAATTCCAACCAGAACCTCCTATTTCTTGTGGCGTCCTACCAGGTATTCAGGTCCTGATACTGGAGGCGATCAGTGCGAGTTGCCTTTCATAGCCTCAGAGAATTGGAAAGCTCGATCATCGGGATGGCTTCAATCATGTAAGGGCGCTCGCTCCGAGTCAACCCATTGGACAAGAATTCAGAAATGCTTAATTGTGGCTAAAGGGTGCTCGATTTCTCAGACATCAAAAAGTCTTCTAATCTTTAATTAGCTCTTATCAGCTTTTGCCCGACTTCAAGGAGAATTAGGTATGTATAACATGGCCAACAGTTTATTCGAGCCTTGGAGGGGCAAATCAGTCGGCGACCCTCGCTCGACCTGCCCCGAAATTAGGGATGGGGTTTTCGCCGTGCTACGCGCAGGCCATTGATCCTCGCAATTTGAGGGTCATGCCGAGCCGAAATACAAAGATTTTATCGTGCTGTTGAAATTCACGTACCCTGTATACTTCATCATCAAAGGTGCAATGGGAAGCCTTCCTTCAAACAGCCGTCAAATCCCCAAATTAAAGTGACATCGACTTCGCATTTTTCACATTCATTGCCAGTAGTAGGCGGTACATCAACGAAAGCCGAGGTCTCGGTGGGTGTATAGTAGATGTTACAGTGAGTGAAGTAGTCTTGGTCCTCGAAACAATTGTTGTGATACCTTGAGGAAACGCGCTGTTGTCTTGGACAGTTAGTGTGGAGGACTCGACTTGAGTGGTGGCAAGGTAATGAATTTTAGTGCTCCTAGGGTTGCGTTTTCAGCGTTCACAGCGCTAGAGCCTCCCGGAAGGAATCGCCAAATGCGATGGTTTTGAAGTGAGTGGCCATCATGGTAAAAAGTCCAGCGGATGAGCGAAAACATGGGGAAAGACTATCGCCATAGCACTAGTTTCTGACGATGTATTTATTTATTTCTACCTCATATTTACTGTGTTCGTTTGCAAGGAAAGCTTGTCAGTTGAGTCGAGCTGTTGGAGCCATCCAATCGATTTGGGAGCGTTTCCAGGTTATTGACCACTGGACCACAAAACTGAGGGGCCACGCCGTAGAGCAATGAGCAGTCACAGTCAAGTGGGGGGTGCTAGTGCCGTTAGCAATCCTTCGCCAAGTTTCGGTACAACGATGATAGTGAACGTATCGCATCAGTTAACCTAGACTTAGCTCGAGCTACAGCTGAATCTTTCTTCAATGATCAAAATCTTCAATTATCTACGAAGTCGGGAAGCAATTGAACAAGAAAAAAATATAAGCTCTTCCACCTTTTAATTTCTCGCTGGAACAATTTTCCGGACGCCTCGACGTATTGGCGTGTTTTGTGTTTTGCGAATTGTATTGGACATTAAACAACTACTCGTCTCTTCACTTCAAAATAGCGATCACATGGAAGTGGTAGAACCTTGGGTCACGCTGCGATAAGAGATAAACGTGGTTAACCAATCAGATCGACTCTCAAGATGCTCATGAACTGGAAATGGTTTAAGCTGTATTTGGCTTAGCATACCTCTTATCTCTTATCTTACCGTGGCATGAAGGACAAGCAGCATGACACCAAAAGCACCGTCGACAGTTCGGGTAAGTCACAATCCGCATTCATAATGAAAACGGGCGTTGACAACCACAAACGGAAGCTTAACCTTAAGCCATTCATTCTCGTCATTGTTCGTTCTTGCAGGCTGCTTCTGTATTAGTCTGGACTTGGAATACCGGTATTTCGGCCCCTTAATGGGTAAACATAAATCCCACGGCATCAACCTCAATAGCTGGAATTGATCGACAGTATGTATTGCTGTACCCGTGATAGCTGCCTGCCACATCTCCGGGTTGTTTATCACTTTAAAAACCGTGCTCTGTTACTGAACATTTGAGCTATTCGTTCTTACGGGCAACGACGCTATCGTCTTGTCAACAGATGAAGTGTGCGGCCTCAACCCCAGTGAACTTGTCAACTGTCGAAATATGAGGCCTAGAACGGCTATTGTAATGCTTTCGAAAAGACCTGGGCTTACTAGTTCAGTTCAGAAATCTCAATTTTGAGTCATAAATCCCGAAGCAGTAAAGTCAGGGCATTGGAATGCAGAACCGTTATCGATGGGGTTCTGGCCACAGGTCATTCGCTCTTCTTTCCGTCTGGCTTTCTGCAAGGTACGGATCGACCAACCAGCGGAACAGGACCCCATGGCACGATGTGATGGCGCATTGGAAAGCTTGGTCGCGGACCTTGGCGCCATACCAGAAAAGTTCTACTACCACTGGGGCAGATATTATGCAGATCCAGACTCGGGACCGATGGCTTACGGGCTGATCCCCAACGTGACGTCTTTGGAAGTTTCACGTTCATATATGTGCCAAGAATCTCTCTTGGTCTGGGCATTCTGAATTTTAACTTTCTTGGTATTTATTACCGGAGAATATTTGTTTTACATTTCCCCCAAGACACCCTAACTTACGAGACACAATGATGTTACCACACCGTGACAAATGGGATGTTCAGTATGCCAACATGAATGTTGATGAAATGGTATACATTGGGAGGGATGTCTTTGTCATTGTATGTGTTTCCTCTGAGAAATGTCTTTGTCATCACTAACTGTGCAGGTCGCCTCAACGCTCTCACTCTACAATGCCATCGAGCTTCTCACCCTCATTTTCCTGACTTTCAAACGACGTGCTGGCCTTTATTTCTGGAGTATACTATTAGCATCATTCGGTATCCTACCTTACTGCTTGGGGTGGTTGGTGACTTATTTCGACTTGACGCACGACTATGTGGGTATGATTATTGAGACTGTCGGCTGGGTTCTTGTGATATCGGGTCAATCTGTTGTTTTATACTCCCGTTTACACCTCATTCTTACCGATGTTTTCATATTGCGTACGGTACTGGCTGTGATTATCATCAACGGTCTAATCTGGGTACGTCGACCTTTCTTTAATGTTAACCATTGCAACTAACACTCATCAAGCACACGACTATGACGGTTTTGCTCTTTGGATCAGAGTATAGTCCGAGAGAAAACAGGCGTGGCTTCAATAATGTCTTCAACATCGCAGAAAAGATCTCAATGAGCTGCTTCTACTTACAAGAAGTAGCCATCTCGGGTTTATACGTGTGGAAATCGATGGATATTCTCAAAACCGCATTTGGCAACACACGAACCATGTTATACAGGCTTTTCGCCATCAGCATAGCCATCGTGGTAATGGACATCGCTATGGTTATCATCGAACTAATGGACTTTTACGTTTGGGAACATGGCGTCAAACTTGTCACATACTCGATCAAACTCAAGCTCGAGTTCGCCGTGTTAGGCGAGCTCATCGAATTTGTCCGAAATCGCAGTGGGACACGGTCGCGTCCGACGAAACCAACTCAGGACCAAAGTACCCTTTTCCCACTGTCTTCGGTTCACAGAGGCAACACGAAGGGGACAGTGGACATGCCTGACCGCATTTACAGTGGCGATACGCATACGAACACGACTATTGCTGCTACACCTGTGAGGCCCGAAAGACCTGAAAACACGGCTAGCGACAGGATACATGTTGTTCGGGAGGTTGACGTGGAGAGTTTGACGGCATATCCTAGGAATGAGGGGAGCAGGGAGGAATTGTTTCGCATGCAGGATCAGCTTCCGCCAGAGCTGATGCCTAGAGCATTATGATCGGGTCACTTTATTCTAAAATGCAGGACTGTCTTTAGAAGGTAACGATACCAGAAATATAGATCAATGAAGCCCATATCATTGGACAAGTATGACTCCCTATCATCTGAGTGCGACACATCCTCGACAAGTCCTGTGAATGTAATCAGCGGGACAAAGGTCCTGGAATTTTAGGAAAGCTGCATTCACAAGCGAAAGTAAGGCTGCAATTGTCGCCCAACATCTTTGTGCTACGCAACCTAGCGATGTAATGATCTACAAGATTAAGGCATTGATTGCGTTATGGATGCTTGCTTCCTTCCCTATCGGGATAAGGCTTCCATGATGAATCACACTTTCTAAGTATTATGACTCGAATTCCCACGCGAGACCTTTCTTGTTATTCTAATCGATCAGCTTTCTCCCTTCTTAATGGTGGGATGTTTTATGTTGAATATATAACTGCTCCTTCGAATGTAACGTTACTTATAACCGCGTAATATCTACGTTTTCTGGCTCTTTTCAGGACAGCAGTAAATTAGAACAGGTTGAAGGCATTTACATCGTACTATATACTGACTGCAATAGCCTCCCCCACAATGGAATCCGTGTCGTTGATCGTCGGCATAGTGCCATTATGCGCACAGCTCGTCAAGACAACGACCACCATCAACAACTTGATCTCAACATATAAGTCTGCTGCGCAAGAGATGAAGGCACTGTCCACTACAATTGCTGACGTGGGGGACTTTTGCGAATCACTAGGAGCTATACTGTCCACCACTAACACATCCGATTACCACCCCAGTGAAGCACGACTTTTTGCTGCACTGCATCGCACGATTCAGGAGTGTTATGACAGACTAACAGATATTCACTGTGTTATCCAGATTGTGAATGGGAAGCAGAGAGGGCTATTCAGAAATGAAGGTATTTTGTTCTTGCAGTATAAAGATAAAATCTCATCCTGCACCAAGAGCTTAGACAAATCCCTCTCACGTCTTCAATTCTTTTTGGCAGCAAGCAATTTGTAAGTTTATTTCTTGTTTTCCTAGCTCATAGAACTGATTTTCTACTAGTATGAGTTTACTTCAGCCGCCTGGGATGAAGGTCACCAATTTTGAGGAAACAAACTCGCTTAGCCGGTCAAGTGCTGTCTTTGCACCTGATCGAGCTCCAATCTCTGGATATGTCGATACTAGTCCCATTTCCACTGAGGTCTCTCGGAGTTCGATGACCGAAGCAACATTTGATGAGAAGAAATGGCACCATTCTTTTCTGGGATTGGCGTTCATCACAAAGACCACAAGGCAGAAGAAGACCGCGCGTTTCGATGGTTCAGGATACTCTGTGACTGAAAGTGAATCGACTTTCATTGCAGGTTCACTATTTTTCAACCGGTGTATCAAGGTTTGTCTCAATGAGCACTGCTTTTCTCCTTTGTATATTACGCTACAAATACCATGCGTGCTTCCGGTCCACCACGGATCAAACAGCCTTGGCGAAAGGATCCGGAACGCTTATATCGAAGACGACTCAGAGGAGATTCGGCAATTACTTGGACAACGTGTTGTAACACCTACGACATTACTCGGCTGGTACGACAATTACCCTGACACCGGATACTCTATATTAGGAGTGAGTGTCCATTATGGACTCTATCTGTTATATACTAACAGCAGAACAGTTGGCAGCGGTATTAAGAGCGCCACGTATTCTAGCTTTGGCAAGGTCACAAATGACTGCGGTGGAAGAAAGGTAAGCCTTGCGAGGAAGTAAAAGAAACTGCACGTTCGTTTTTCTAACAACCACAGAAATCATTTTCCTGATCGTACAGGAGTCTTCGAAACTATGCGTACAACAAAGCACTCGCAATGTGCTGTCGACTATATCAGCATGCGAAAGAATGGGATGAATCCAGACGAATTAAAAGCATTACTAAATGGGGTTCAAACCTACAGTCAACTGAAAGCTTGCACAGATGCTTATCTTATCTGGTCCCCACCATCAGGTCGTTTCTTTAGGGTCCTAGGGAGCTATGTGCTTAATTCCTTTGCTCAACGCCATCTCTTAACGTATGATCTAGAAGATTGGCCGTCTTTCATATCTGAGCATATGGCACGAGGCCTCGATATATATCGCGACCTCCACGTCGACTTTGATCATAACACGAGCACTTTGACTGCGATTCTTTGTCGTCCGGCCTGTTCAGATGTAGCTGTTAGCAATCTGCACTTGTGGCTAGATGTACTGGAACTAGCAGGGGTCGAAATTAGACAGTATCTGGAGGTTGAAACTCCACGGTGTCTCTCTACTTGGGGGGAGAAACAAGCAAGATACAATCGGCTGGGGGAGTATCCCGATGAGGGGTCATTGATCAACCGGGTCTTGATGCTACAACACTCCAGAGGCAGACTCATACCTTACTGGCGAGACGAGATCCATAGCACGTGTCCCATTCGAGAACTCTTAATAGAGTTTCCGCGGTTCCTACATCCCGAAACTAATGGCACACGGGTCACGGCGATGCATACTATGCGGCTACGTCAAGCTTGGAAAGCTGGGGAGAACAGGAAATTGGTTGAATCGGAGACGGTTTCATGGCCTGTTGCGCCAGTAATGGCGGACGAACGACAAATGATCGATCCTAAACTTATCAATGGCACCGCGGAATGGGTGGAGGCAATGCAATGGGCGTACGATCAATATTATCGAAGGAAAACACGTCGTGAACGCAAACTGGAACATAAGATGCTGAAAAGTACTGAAAAAAGGAAATCTCAGGAAAAGATTGCGTTACCTGGATCTTGGGTGGACTAACGCGATGACATTTTGATTTCCGATATGAAAAACCGTACTTGAGCTTCAAAGCATAAGCAAAAACGTCACCGTGGTTTTGTCAAAAGACTTTGTAATCTAGTTATTTTTCGGGACCGCATGGATGGTGGACAAATTAGCAAAAAAGTTAAGCGCGGATGCAGAGCACGATATAGGATCTTGGAGTGACTTAGAGATCAGTTCGAATCTGAAAATCCTCGTTATCAATGCCATTTAAATGCTGGGAGTAATTCATCAGTAAATGATACCACCATGTCTCTTGAAATCAAGATACCCTAGACACAATGTTGGAAGAAAGACACGATATGATTGGTGGATGGCGACGCGTCTTTCACGCTAAGCCTCTCACGTCATTATCCCTGGCATAATCCCACGGGGTCTTCTCATCTTACATCCAATCATCCAACTACCCCTGATCCGAGATGTCCATCAACCGGCCAAGAACATGGTCGCAAAACGTAAACTTCAAGGCAATGCATCAGAAGGCCAAGACGATACTATCTCATCCCTCCTGGAGATCCAGAAATGTCGGATACCGCAGCAGAAGATGATCTGGATCGTCGAGAACCTTGAATGTCTTGGCAGACGACAATCCAAGAAGAGAAAGATCGACGCGGATGAGGATGAGAAACCAGAGAGGCCTTATTGGTTTCGGAAAAATGTCAATGGATTTTCCGATAGTAATTTCGTTGCACTCTCATACACCTGGGATGCCTCTGAATATGAGACGCAAAATCACAAAGCGGATGGGCATTTGATTGAGACAAGGGATGGTGAGGATGCTTGGCGCTCATCAGTTCGCAACTCCATTCTTGAGAGGATCACAAAGTACATGCAATGTCACGATGTGCCTTTGCTATGGATTGATCGGCACAGTATTCCACAGAAGAAGTGCAAACAACCAGCATGCGCGCACGAAGAGTGTAAACAGAAGAGACATGCCCTTGATGCCATGGACTGGGTTTACTCACTCAGCGATCACCCTGTCGCTTTACTTGGGCGACCGATTCAAAGCGAGGATGAAATGGCTACTCTGTCAACTATTCTGAGAGGTGTACTTGTCAAATACCACGACGGTGGATTCGCTCTGTCCAAGAATGCGGAATACGATCAGGCGAAGAAGATGCTGGATCTTTTATACGAAATCACTAGTGACAAATGGTGGACCAGAGCGTGGACGTTCCAGGAGAATTATAAAGCTGGTGTCAGCATGGCGCTTCTTATCCACCACGATCCAGACCTTGAAGCGGCAAAGAGGTCATTACTTAGTGGGAAGAAGGCAATGTTTGGCGTGGTCCCTGGCGAGCTCAGCATGCAATCCGTCAAGTTCTCAGAGAGCGCCACCAAATTCTGCCTTGCATTTCGGCGGCATGACTTTGGGACGAACGAGGATGGAGAAAAGATTACTCATATTCTGAAGACTGCCGGAAGATATAAGATCCTCCTAGCGCCGTCAACATCCATGTCCGGGACGATCATTTCGGATGTGCAGTGGAGAGGTGTGACGGAACCGTGGGATCGCTTGGCCATTATTGCCAATTGCTGCCAGTATGCGACAAGACTGGATGCAACGAGATTGCAGCAGCAAGGTGAAGACGGACCGAGTCTGGACCTATCAATACTGGCGTTGCGTCTGTTAAATGGGGAGATTCTTAACAACGACGAGGTTTACGTACCCAAAGGGACAGTGATAGAACAGACAAACGAGTTGTTTTTCGACAACTTCAAGGCACCCGAGGGTGAGAGGCGATTAACATACAATAAAAGCTGTCGCTTCGTCGACGTCGATTTTACGAAGTCGGGTATCAAGACAAGGGGTCACCTGTGGAAGCTTGGAGAAACACTGCGAGCACCTCGATCGTCGCCACGGCTATCACACCCAAGCCAGCAGGGCGAACAGCCACTTTCGGAGTACCAACGGGCACGCCTACGGCAGCTCACTGAACTAGTGAAGGCTCAACATATCGGCAAGAATGCTGATACTGTTGACGATATGAAGGATTTTCTCAAAGAGGACGCCTTTGTGGTGGACGATGAAGAAACATTCAGTCTGCATTATCGCCGGTTGATGGCAAAGGAAGTCATCAGAGCTATGGATGCAGATCAGACCTTATCTTTGGGGTATCTGTGCGATTCGACTGGGGAACCTATGGCAGCCCGAGGGATTTTCATCCATGATCGAGGTACTGAGGCTGGTGAACTTCTGGGTCAACACGAAGACTGTCCTACGTATGTCTTTACCTCAATGTGGTCTGATACCCGCGAGGATGAAGAATATTTGGCAAATGAGCTGGACCATCATGTGTCGCTTGGGGTTCGGCTCTCCGAAGATAGCGGCGAGGGGCCAGTGCAGCTCTATACACAGCAGTGGATGCTGGGATTATGCTTCTTTACAGGTGTCCCTACCTATGATGTGGTATTTCCCTGGCCTCAGGTCATGACAAAAGAATGTTCTTAAAAACATGTTTGGGGACTTGTGGGGCAGAAAAACAAGCGTAATATTATTGTACTATCATGGAATGAACAAATAACAGTAATTATAATCAAGGCATTTGCGTTGCCCCCAGCCGAATATGCTGCATCAGTTTGTATTCAAGGAAAGTTACATGATCATAGGACATAGCGGAAGTGAGGGTTCTATAGACAATGTTAGTGTGATACCTTGTAATAGCTTTGGCAAAATTTACCTCAAAGTCAGTCAAATCGCCTCCATCCGCATCCGTGGGATCCTCGTTGTTAGCTCCCACGGCCACCGCAGCAGCATCTCGGCATGCATTTCTCCTCATCAATAGAACTCGAAGCATAATCGCCACCATCATCTGGGCGACAGAGCAGCCCAAAATGAAGATACACCCAGTTTGATACAAGGGAGCCTCCTCACCGAGGAAAGCATGTGGGCCAATAACATTACCAACGCAGTAAGCAATGAATACCATGGCCGAAGCTGTCATTCGCTTGGTATAGCCACCGAGGTTGCTAGCAGGCATCTGCATCGCCAACACCAAAGAGCAGACAAACGCACCAACGATGTAATAGCCGAAGAGTACACCAATCTTGTGATGCTCCCGATCCATCTTCCAGAGAAGAGAAATTCCGACGATAGTAGGAATGAGATAGACTGCCATGATGACAGTACGAATGTCCTTAATTTTCGAAGCCAGGAAGGTTCCGGACAGAATCCAGACGACTTGGAACGCGCCCATAGGGATACCTAAAGCAACAGTTTGAAGAGGATCCTTGACAACACCCTTAATGATGAGTTTGCCGAAGTTGGCGACGCCTCCGTTCATACATTCGTTGAGAAGCATGAAAAGGACTAGAAGCCAAACTTGTGGATCGATGAAAGCTTCCCGGATCTGGTACCACTTGATCGTTTTGTTGAGAACACCCGTGCGTGCGAGACGGCCACGGCCAATGAGAAGGGCTCGTTCCTCGAGAGTGAATTGGCGAGCTGTCATGATGCTGTCAGGGAGGAAGAAGAGTAGGACAAATCCCCAAACGACGGTCATGCCGCCACATGTCATGAAGACGGCCTTCCAGACGGGGAAGTTCTTGATCTGGCCGATACCGTACGTAAGAAGACCGCCGAGCTGTTCTCAATTAGCAAAGTCAACGGTTTGGACAAAAACACTCACCATAGCTCCGACGCCATTACAGCAGTAGAAGATACCGGCTCTAAAAGGCTGCTGTTCTCGCATATACCACATAGAAACGATCATCATGAAACATGTTGTGATCGGCGCTTCGAAAACACCCAGAAAGAATCTACAAGTCGCCAATGATCCGAAATTATTTCCCGCAGCCGTCAACATTAACACAGCTCCCCAAGCAAGAACACATCCCGAGACAACCTTTGCCATCAACGTTTTCTGCGCAAGGAACAACCAAGGATATTCAGCCGCCATATACGCAAAGTAGAAGATACTAGCGAACCAACTGTACTGTTCCGAAGAGATGCCCGTGTCTGTAAACAAGTCAAAGACAGCTGCGTAGGAGAGCGCGTTCTTGTCGATGTATTGAAGCATGTAGGTTCCGCATAGTAGCGGCAGGAGTAGCATGTCGACTTTACGGATGACCCGTTTGTTGAGGGCTTTGTCGTTTAGGAGTTCTGCTACGTATTCGTTTGTGAAGTTGTGTTCGCGGAGGAACGCTTCTGTGGCGTCGAGGTGGACAGTTTCGCCTTGTGTTAGGGAGTTGAGCTTTTGCATGGCGATGTGCTCTTCTGCCTCTTTTGCCTCAAAAGAGGTCTTTTTGTCTGTTGTCAGGTTTGGAGACATGGTGCTGGAGTGGTGAGTCGTAAGGCTCGTGCTGCCCTATGACCGATGGTTGAGATGGATCACTAGAGGTCTAGGTTCAAGGTGGGACTATGAAGGTCTATAGCAGGCTTCAAGGACATGGCAACCCTTAAGAAGGTTATAACAACGAGCAGCTAGCAAGTTTAGACGAGCATCTGATGACATGCCTAACTCAATTAAGCATCTATAGGAGGCACTGAATGATCTGCAAGCCGTTTATCCGTTCTCATTCTGCCAAATCTATGATAGGTTAAATCTTCGGAGTCAAGACTCTCCATATCAGCAAGTCTATCAATTTATCTCCGGTCCAAGTCCAAACGAAGGTGCTCTCACACGAATCGTATAACTGGATTGACCAATGGGATCATCCGCATCACCAACTCTGTGGAGTTCTCCGATGCTCGGGTGCCAAATCTAACATCCGGGGCGATTGGTACGCGGGGTAAAAGCAATTTGGCCGATCTAGCTATCAACTTATCATTGATGTTCGTCATTTGTTTCCTAGAAGGGACAAAGATAGGGCGTCAGTGACAGTTTATTGATTCCGCTTTTCGGAGCCGGATCCGTTTGTATGCGGAGACCTTTTTGGATGCCGATTGAATTGAGACATCGCTAAACCTCGCAGACGTTGCTTTAATATTGGGCTTCATCAGCCGTTCAATCAGTTGATCGCCGAAATACCCATTCCACATACTCACATAATATTCATTCACATCACGATGGGTAGCCAACTCTCAGACTCTCCCACCATACCTCTGCCCCAGGGTAAGCTCGTCGGCGTCCAGCTGAATGACACCCTCCCCCAGCCTGTAGACGCATGGCTCGGCGTCCCCTACGCCCTCCCACCAACAGGCGATCGACGCTTCCGCGCCCCTGCCAAAGTCACATCCTCGCCAGACACCATAATCGACGCGACCAAGTATGGCCCTGCAGGACCCGGGAAGGCGCTGCTCCCAGGACCCAAGCTCGACCAGAGCGAAGATTGTCTCACAGCAAACATATTTCGCAAGTCAGACGGTAAACATGACAAGCTGCCCGTTGCACTTTATATCCATGGTGGTGCCTTCAACAGAGGTTCGGCGATGATGCACAAGACGGCTTCTATGGTGGCGAATGCTCCAGATGCGTTTATTGCCGTGAGCTTCAATTATCGTATCGGAGCGCTGGGATTCTTGCCTTCGGGACTGAGTGCGAAAGAGGGCGCTCTGAACTTGGGTTTGAAGGATCAGATTCTTATGATGGAGTGGGTGAGGGATAATATTGAAGCTTTCGGTGGTGACCCTAACAATGTTACATTATTTGGTCTTTCAGCTGGTGCTCATTCGGTAAGTCCTTTTCTCAACCTCGTAGGGCCAGTTACTAATGTCGAGACAGATTGGTCATCACATCATGCACTACAAGGAGGGTGTTGCACCTCTCTTCCACAAAGCCATCATTGAGTCTGGAGCTCCCACATCACGAGCTGTGAGACCCTACGATGCGCCCATTCACGAAGCCCAGTTCAAGGACTTCCTCCGCGAAGCCGGAGTCCCAGAGGACCTCCCAGAAGATGAAATCTTTCCTTACCTCCGCAAGCAACCTGAGAAGGTCATCACCGATGCTCAGACCGCCACCTTTGACAAATACAACCCTTCTCTCCGCTGGGCCTTCCAACCCGTTATCGACGGCGAGATCATCTCCCGTCCACCTCTTGAGACATGGAAGCAGGGCAAGTGGCACAAAGTTCCAATCATGACTGGTTTCACCACCAACGAGGGTTCGCTCTATGTTGACAAGACCATGTCCGAGTCATATCAGTTCAGACACTTCTGGGCCGAGCTACTACCATTGCTTACTGGAGAAGACCTTGATACCATTGAAGAGCTATACAGGGACCCTGCAAAGTTCGAAGATTCCGAGTATAAGGAAACGAGGAAGGATATGGGTTCTCAGTACAAACGCATAGAAGCTTCATACGCTCACTACGCCTACGTCGCTCCAGCACGCCAAACAGCTGAATTGGCATCCCCATCCGTTCCAGTATATCTGTATCACTGGGCCGCCGTCAGCACAGTCAACAACGGTGCCCAGCATGCTGATAATATGCGCTACGAAGTTTGCGATCCCAAGGTCGTAGCAGTATCGCCAACTCAAAACGATCTGGCCAAGACGTTGAACCATTACGTTACCAGCTTCATCACGAAGGGTGATCCGAACGCTGTTGCGGGCGAGTATCCGGATAGACCTAAGTGGGAGTCCTATGATAAGAAGGATCCCAAGGTTTTGAGATTTGGTGATGGGAACGAGGAGTTGATTGGTGGTGATGCGGGTAAGACTGCTGTATTCGACAGCGATGAGTGGGGTAGGAAGCAGTCTGAGTTTTGGTGGAGTAAGGTTGACATCTCCCAGCAGTAAGAGTTTAGTCTAAGATGATAAAAACAAGAATACCATATGTATCATTATTCAACAACCAAGTGCTCACTTTCTGGACGAATAGAATGGAAGTAGGGTTGAATATCTGACGTCAGGCCTGATTCCGTCATCTGCATCCTTTCGTGTCAACGACGCCCTTAAGCATTGGGTATAAACCAAGAGGCAAATCTGACCGTTCTGGTCATATGATCCTCACTATTACACTCTACAATACACTTGGACCAAAAGAAAAAGTTCAAGCGCTACGTGTTGTGATTTATCATTCTATCATCATGGCTTCTCTAGACCTTACTGTCTTTAAAGCACTGTCCTTTGATATTTATGGCACACTCATCAACCAAGAGCCTGGTATGATCCGTGACCTGCAGCCGATCATCTCTCGTCTTCCGGATGATAGCGACTACAAGCAGGATTCGGTTTTGTTGATGCAGCGGTTGGCCAAGCTTTACCAGGGCCTGGAAGTCGATGAACCAACACTACGTTATAATCTCGTCCTCCAACGTACCTTCAAGCAACTCGCTGATGAGCTCAAAGTCAATGTCTCCGAGAGCGAGATAGAAACATTTGGCAACAGTCCAGGAACATGGGAACCGTTCCCCGATACCATAGCAGGGATGCGAATTCTCAAGAAACACTACAAACTCATCGCTTTAACAAACATGGACAACGCCAACGCCTCAGAGACCATGAAACGCCTTCAGCCCGCTTCCTTCGACAAAGTTTACACAGCCGAAGACATCGGCAGTTACAAACCCGCCCATGCGAACTTTAACTATCTTTTCAATCACATCAAACACGATCTACAGGTTGACAGGGACAAGGGAGAGCTTCTACACGTAGCGCGAAGTTTGATCGCAGACCATGTTCCCGCGAAGAAACTTGGTCTTAGGAGTGTTTGGATTTGTCGAGGAGGTGATAAGAAGGAGGGATATGGGACAGGTGGTGACTTTGAAGAATTGAAACATGACATTGCATTCGAGTGGAAGTTTGGATCAATCGGCGAGTTTGCCGACGAGGTGGAACGGCAATTCCGTGAGGAGAAGAGTGCTTGAATTGTGGCTGACGATCAATGCATCGAGCATGGACCAGGGCTTGAAGTTCAGCACTGAGTTTAGAGTAAATGCATGGAATGAGGTGGCATTATAGTGTGTTGGCATGTCTTCAGCAAGCCTCGTTACTTATATTTCTCGAGCTATATATGCGATCTCTCGTTCAAGCAACGATGAGTTGTGAAATTGATTGTTTCAGGTTTCTGCACGTCATGAGAAAATGGTGCCATCTCGTTCAGCCTCATTGACATTTCAACCCTAGCAGCGTTCTAGACTCATCGCATGAAAAGGCGCATGGGCTTCAAATCAAAAGATCCAGTCTAGCAAGTGGGATGAAACTACCGACAAAAAGTCAACGTCTTTGGGCGGACTAGCGAATGAAGCTATCACTGAAGCAGTTAATGGCTGCCCGTTAGAGTTTTAAAGGGGAACGTTTCAGCACTAAAAAAACTGACTCGCCGTGGATTCGCCGATCGTAATTCTATTCTGGACGAAAGACAAAGCGTGAACCTCGGCAGAAGTTAGAGTTGAGTGTTGAGACACGGGCGAAAAGAGATGGGTTGCATTGAAGCTGGGGAATCACTGCATGATTGCCAATCGTCCACAATTGATGCTCACTCGTGCCGTCCTTCTGCTGCGCTGTGCTTCCTGGGGTTTGTACATAAGCGAGAAGATCGGTATCGCCGGTCCAGTTTACAAGCATCTTGAAAGCTGAAAAGATTTGCTCCACTGCTGTCAAGGTTGTCAAACGACAGCCAAGCCAACAATTCGACCTGTCAACAATCGGTCTTGATTACGTACAATTCCCATCAGATGTCACAATCCATGGTTATTTTCTTTTCCCTCATTGCAGAATTTTAGGTCAAAGCGGGTAAAAAACGCCACGTCCGAACCTCTCTGCGCTAGCTCGCCTCAGGGTCGGCCGAGAGTTTCCGGGATGAGGATGGGATGGAAGACCCTTGGCTATGCAGTTGGTCAGAGTCTTGTAGGTCTAAGACCAAAAAGGGCGCTCAGCTGCGAAGCGAGGTGACATCGTTTTCTTCCGTGCCTTGTCAGGTTTAAGATCCTGTCATTTTCCCTTTTGAAGATTTCGGGGCTTTAATACGTGCGACAGGTCACTTTTCGTTCCTCTGCCCTGGCTTTATTAAATGCCATGCAGCGCATGTAATTCCGAGTTGCGTGGCCTAACTTTCTTTAACTTTTTAAAATGGCTTGGGGTGATCTTCCAGCAGAGGCCAGGACATTGGATCCCTTGGGTGACGACTTACGACACGGATTGACGGCTGTTGCGGTCCTTGCATTCATCTCATTCTTTTCTGCCAGCATTCTCTTCTTTTATCTCGTTTACAAACTTACGACATGGAGTCTTTTCATCAAATCACAGTCGGATGGGCAATTTCATCAACAATCGGGCTCTATTCAGCGAGCGATCGACGTTACACTTGGGATTGATGGGATCTTCTCTGACAGCAATGGCGAAGCCGGCAAGAAGGCCGATGGTGATGCAGGACCCCGACAACCGAATCAGTTTCTCGTACTCATCATCAACTTACTTCTCGCCGATATGCACCAGGGCGTGGCTTTCCTTCTTAATGCTGCATGGCTGCGATACGATGCGATTCTTGTAGATACAGCGACATGCTATACGCAGGGGCTCTTCGTGTCGCTTGGAGATTTGGCTTCGAGTATGTTTATCACTGCGATTGCCATACATACATACATGGCTGTTGTTAGAGGAATACAGACACCACAGAAGGTGTTGTATGGTATTATCGTCGCCATTTGGATATTCGTCTACGCCATCTCGTTCATACCAATTGCGACCACTCGAAACGGAGCCGAGTTTGGAGGCTTCTTCGTCCGAGCTGGAAGCTGGGTAAGTCAATCCGTCTGCGACATATCAATTGTCTTCTAACATGAAACAGTGCTGGATGAATAGGCAATACGAGGACTTGCGACTGTTCACTCATTACCTTTACATCTTCCTCGGTCTCGGCACCACCTCGATCCTATACATCATCATCTTCTTCCACATCCGTCGCCAAGCCCGCCTGGGGGCATCGAATGGTGAAAATGACGGTGACTCAATTGAACTTCAACTCAATCGCAACCCAGCCTTTTTGATCTATCCCGTCATCTACGTCTTGTGTACACTTCCTCTGGCAGCTGGTCGTATCGCCACCATGGCTGGTGCCAACGTACCAAATGGATACTTCTGCTTCGCCGGCGCAATGATTGCCTCCAACGGCTCCTTCGACTGTCTACTATTTGGCACGACTCGAAACACCATCATCTTCGCATCACGATACGACGTCGCTTCAAACGACGTGGGTCTCAAAACATTTGCATTCCTCAAAACACCTACGAACCGAAAATTCGGGAATACTATTTCTATCCAAGGTGGACGTCAACATGATGAGGTCCCCGCGACAGGAGGATGGTGGACATGGCCTGCCAAGGGCGCTGGCTCTTCCAACAGAAGCCATAGGGGTATGACCCGCACAACTAGTCAGGAATCATTGAGGGGGCCGGCTATTCAGATGGACACGGTAACTTCGGTCGTAGTTGAAGTTGATGATGGTGTGGAGAGAGATCCAAGATACCCTGATACGAGTACAAGTTCGAATCCATCGCTTCGCAGCGCTGACAAGGACTTTGTGAGAATAGCTGAAAGGAGCTTAGATGGACATCGATAACGTTATGATACCCATAGAACTAAGAATTAATACTACAATTACAAGAATATTGCTCTCACACGCCTGGCTTACTAAAGTCAGATGATGGTGCAATGATGTTGTCGAAGCTGTTGTTCATGTCCAGAATATTCTGTTCCACTTTTGTATATCTGCATGAGGCCAGCGTCAATCTGCTTCCTGGGATTCTGGTCTGAGAGTTTAATTATGACAAATATTACACGAAGGAGCGGGGAGAAGAATCATCTCTTACAATACAATAGCTTGTCATTGTTTTGTCGGTGTAACCCAAGACTAAGAAAATCGTCATTACAGTACTAAGATGGTCTGACTGTACAAGATGATGCAGGACTGATATCATCAATCTGTCAACAATAACAAATAATAAGACCGAGGATGCTTCACCTCTTTTTCAAACATGCTTCTCAATCATTTTCTACGTTTATCATATTTTTAAAATTCTATATTTATAACTAGGTAGTAAACGTCCAGCATGCCCTCCACCGCAATTGTCGTTGGTGCTACAGGTGTGTCTTCACTGCCTCCCCGCTATTGACCCGCTACTCACCACTCCTCCAGGCATTCTCGGCCGGGAAATCGTCCGCCAACTCGGTCTCCATCCTCAAAAATGGAACAAAATCTATTCCTTCTCACGCTCCCAAAAGGAAGAATTCCCTTCCACTGTCGAACATCGCCACATCGATCTTACCGGCAGTGCCGATAACGTTGCCAAGAGTCTCGAGGGCGTTAGCGCTGATTACCTCTTTTTTGCGGCTTACCTCCAAAAGCCCGAGGAGCAGCAAGCCTGGGATGTCAACGGCGACATGCTTCAAGCCTTTCTTGACGCACTCGTTAAGAATGGAATTGACAAACATCTCAAGCGCGTTCTTCTAGTCGCTGGATGCAAGCAATATGGCGTCCATCTTGGACCTGCCAAAATTCCAATGGTTGAATCGGATCCTTGGCTTACAGACCAGTCTACTTTCCCGCCAAACTTCTATTATCGTCAACAGGATATTATCAAGTCGTTCTGTGAGAAGAGCAATGGAAAAGTCTCATGGAATGTTACGTATCCCAATGACGTAATTGGGTATGCTCGTGGAAATTTCATGAATTTGGCGACGGCCCTGGGTATTTACGCTGCTATTAACAAGGAGATGGGCAAGGATCTCGTTTACCCTGGTGGTGAGAGATTTTACATGGGCTTTGACTGTTTTACCTCTGCTACCCTGCACGCCCAGTTCTGCGAATGGGTCGTTCTTCAGACCTCCACAGCTAATGAGGCATTCAACGTTGTCAATGGCGATGTCGAAAGCTGGCAGAACCTCTGGCCAAAGGTCGCGGATCACTTCAAAACCAAGGTCGACACAAACCAGTTTAATCAGTCTCATCCATTGAGCTCAACCACTGACCTGAACCCCGTTACTCCCATCAGTCTCTTCGAAGATAAGGCAGGCCTGAAAGGTCTTATCAAGCCTGGCAAGGTTGAGCAGACCGTCGACTTGGTAAAGTGGAGTCAACAAGATGAAGTCAAGGAAGCTTGGAAGAAACTTGCGAAACGAGAGGGTTTGGACGACAGTGCTCTTGAGCACGCTACTTGGGATTTCCTTGGATTCGTCCTGGGAAGGAATTATGATCTTGTGATTAGTATGAGTAAGGCACGACAGCATGGTTGGACCGGGTACGTTGAACACGCTCTTTCTTGACGAAACTCAGTTGCTAACGACTCACAGATACATGGATACTTGGGAAAGTCTCTCCAAGACGTTCGATACCCTGCAGGCTGCCAAGGTTCTCCCGAAGATCAAGTAAGAGACCGTCAGGTACAAGCACAAGACATCAAATAATTTAGTTACTTTATGCCATGATTTATTATTGTGTTCTAAGCCTTAGAGGATAACTCATATGTTAGTGATTAAAAGGAAATTTTAGGCTGCACAGTTGATTGTGCCACAGTCACTACAAATCGTTGATAATGTGTAGCGCTGTGATTGGGTGACCTAGAAGCGGATTCCGCTTGTCAGACCCCACCGTTTCCGATTGTTTCATCAAACAACAAGATGTCAATCTATTTCTTCATCTCTCATTTCATCGTCCAAGATCGTCATAGTATTTCAACTTGAGCTTACTAGTCATTATGTCCGTAGTAGTCTTTCGTGGCGCCGCCATTCACTCTCTCGACCTCAATACTCTCGAGTTCCTCGACGATGCAACCCTGGTCATCACCGACGGTCGCATCACAAACTTCTGGAAGACAGCCCAAGACATCCCCAAAGATGTCATCCCCTCAGACGCCAAGATCCATACCCTCTCCTACGGAGAATTTCTCATCCCCGGCTTCGTCGACACCCACAATCACGCCCCTCAATGGCCGATGCGGGGTCTTGGCCAAGGCCTTCACATTCTAGACTGGCTCAACGACGTCACCTTCCCCATCGAAGCGCGCTTCTCAGATCCTGATTACGCGAAGAGAATGTATGAAGATACTGTTCAGGACTTCCTGCGGCAGGGCATCACGACTGCTTCATACTACGGTTCGCGACACGCTGAGGCGACGCGCATTCTGGCCGATATATGCCATGCTAAAGGACAGCGCGCTTTTGTGGGAAAGTGCAATATGGATAGGAATGCACCTGACTATATCCGTGAAAAAAGCGCATCCGTTTCGCTCCAAGAGACAAAGGACTGCATTGCTCATATTCGTGGGTTGAAGTCTCATGACGCTGAAGAGGGGTTGGTGAAACCTGTAGTCACACCGAGATTCGCTATCTGTTGCACAGATGAGCTTCTTCGGGTGCTTGGAAATATGGTCCAGTCTGACGATACTTTGGCTATGCAAACGCATTTCAACGAAGCTCAGCAGGAAATCGACGCCACCACAAAGCTGTTTCCTCAGTTCAAAGGGAGCGAGGCTGACCTCTACGAGAGCTATGGATTGCTCAACAAGCGCAGCATTCTGGCTCACTGTACTATCATGAACGACTACGAGAAAGAAAGATTGGAGGCACTGAAGTGTGGTATTGCACATTGTCCGATTGCTAACATGACTGTTGGCGGAGGCTTCATGGTCGCTCCAATTCGGGACTTTCTCCGCCGTGGCATCAAGATCGGTTTGGGAACCGATAGTGGCGGTGGTTGGGCCTCGCAAATGTTGGCTGTGATTCGACAAGCTATGATAGCATCGAATGCACGAGAGGTGCTATCGGAAGGAAAAGACAAGGCGCTCTCGCTGGAAGAGGTCTTCTACCTATCGACCATGGGCGGTGCTAGGGTTTTGTGTCTTGAAGATCAGATTGGAAATTTTGAAGTTGGCAAGGAATTCGATGCGACATGGGTAACCACGACTAAGGGCTTGCAGTCAGCTATGACCCCAAGGGAAGATGGCGATTCGCTGAGAGGGCTTTTTGAGAAATATGTCATGACGGGAGATGATCGGAACGTTGCTCATGTTTTTGTAAAGGGACGGCGAGTAGCAGGCAGCCGGGATGAATAGTCCGGTTGAAGCCCATGCCGGTAGGTAACAGAGCAATTGTTCTCTAAGGCCCAGCGAATCATAATAGAGTGGCATAAGTTCTACTCTAAGCTAGCATAACGTAACTAGACTATTTTGTCTCTTATGTTTACAGCGGCCAATCCTTCGAACATCCCAGCGCCATGATCAGCCAAGAGACGGTGTTTCTGGAACAAAGGTACCTGCCTTGGGTGATAATAAAGCTCGTATAACTGCCCCTGTCTACGTCATTACCCTCGGCATATCATTCATTCAACACCCATACCCCTCAATGTGATGTGAGATGCACTACAACCTTCTCCATATATCACTTTCCCTATGTCGTATAACTTGCGGACAATTTTGAACGGATATTGGTGCGCATAGTTGTTCGGGGGCTCTGATTTGTGGAAACATTCAAACATAGGTGATCGGCAGTCAAAGCTCCGGCTAAAAAGTTGCTCAATTGGGGTTCCCCAGATCTGCAGAATGCAACATCATCATTACCCGCCCAATGGATTTTGGAGAATGGGAATGATTCCGGTGGGCTTTGTTCCGGTGGATTGAACGTCCGGTGGGATTATGAGGCGATCGCCACATTATACTAAGTCGACGATCAGAAATGTCTCTAGCGGTTGGCTCATGCCAAACTACTTAAAGGACAATGGATCCGTCATACTCGTAGTCTTCTTGCCAAGCTGTATCCGGCATTTCACAACTTCGTCATGTTTCTGTTCAAGGCAGCTCTCCTCACGGGCTTCGCCTCTCTGGCATGTGCCAAGGTCGATGACCTAGCCAACGCTTTCGAGCTGTCCGATGTATCTCTGACAGACAGCCGATGGATGGACAACCAAGATCGAACCATCAACTACCTCACCTCCATCGATCCAGACAGAATGCTCTACGTCTTTCGCAAAAACCACGGTCTCGACACCAAGGGTGCTCAGAAGAACGGAGGTTGGGACGCACCAGACTTTCCTTTCCGCAGTCATGTCCAGGGCCACTTTCTTACTGCATGGTCCCATTGCTACGCTACCACTGGGAACAAAGAGTGTGGATCGCGCGCTAAGTACTTTGTTGCTGAGCTTGCTAAGTGCCAGGCCAACAATGGAAAGGCTGGGTTCACCAAGGGCTATTTGTCAGGCTTTCCTGAGTCCGAGATTGAGAAGGTCGAAAAGAGAACTTTGAACAATGGCAATGTTCCTTACTATGCCATTCACAAGACTCTCGCTGGTCTTCTCGATGTCTACCGTCGTGTTGGTGACGACAAGGCTAAGGATGTCATGCTCTCTCTTGCGAGCTGGGTCGACACCCGCACTGGCAAGCTTAGTTATGATCAGATGCAAAGCATGATGCAGACCGAGTTCGGCGGCATGAACGAAGTCCTTGCAGATATTGCCTACTACACCAAAGACAACAAGTGGCTCAAGGTCGCCCAGCGCTTCGACCACGCCACCATCTTCGACCCTCTTAAGAATAACGTCGACAAGCTCTCCGGTCTGCACGCCAACACCCAGGTACCCAAGTGGATCGGTGCTCTTCGCGAGTACAAGGTTTCTGGTGACAAGAAGTACCTTGATATCGGTCGCAACGCATGGGACTTGACCGTTCACAAGCACACTTATGCCATCGGTGGAAACTCTCAGGCTGAGCACTTCCGCGCGCCGGATGCTATCGCGAAGTACTTGACCAACGATACTTGCGAAGCATGTAACACATACAACATGCTCAAGCTTACTCGTGAGCTCTGGGCTTTGAACCCCAGCGATGCGTCATACTTTGACTTTTACGAGAATGCTTTGATGAACCACCTCCTCGGTCAGCAGAACCCTAAGGACAACCACGGTCACGTTACTTACTTCACACCTCTTAATCCCGGCGGTCGTCGAGGAATTGGACCTGCCTGGGGCGGTGGTACTTGGAGTACTGACTATAACTCGTTCTGGTGCTGTCAAGGCTCTGGTATTGAGACGAACACGAAGCTCATGGATTCTATTTACTTCCATACTAAGGATACCCTTTACGTCAACTTATTCACGCCTTCGAAGTTAAACTGGTCGCAGCGTGGGGTTTCTATCACTCAAAGCACTGAGTATCCCCAGAAGGACACTTCCAGTCTTCAGATTGGCGGGAAGGATGGTGAATGGACACTCGCTGTCCGTGTCCCATCCTGGACGTCCAAGGCTTCTATCAAAGTCAACGGCCAGACCATTGATGTGGACGTCAAGCCGGGAAAATACGCCATGGTCAAGCGCAATTGGAAGTCTGGTGACAAGGTTACTCTGCAATTTCCCATGAGCCTTCGAACTATCGCTGCCAACGACGATCCTAACGTTGCAGCCGTTGCTTTTGGTCCTGTTATTCTGGCCGCCAACTACGGTGATACCTCAATTGGTAACATGCCCACTATCGATTTGGCCAGTGTGAAGAGACAGGGTAATGAGGGTCTCAAATTTGAAGCGCAAGCAGGTGGCGAAAAGGTTCAGATGGGTCCTTTCTATGATGCGCAAGGATTCAACTACAATGTTTATTGGAAGACAAGCGGGAAACTTGGCAAGGCTTCTCAGTAGGGACCGGGGTGTTATCTCACGTTTGAGAAGCTGTATATATTCGAATGGTAAATAGTTACGAATTCTCTTCTATTTTGGACGAATTGATGATGTGGCTACTCTTTGTAAAATCGGTCTCTGAGTTGATTAGACCCGAAGATGTAACCAAGATATTTGCTGAACTTGAACATGTATGTGCTATTGCCTTTGCCACCTATTACACAGACCGGTATCAGAGCTCATCGACCTAGTCAAAGACCCCATTGCAACACTGCCTAGCCAATGAGGCAGGTCTATACCCCTGTTGCGTTTCTTGACCCATGCAATTCACAAAGAATCCTTTTTAACGGAGAGGATCTGCTCTCTGCCGCGTGTCTTATTTTCGCTTACGATTTTTCGTCGGAAAAATGCCACGCGACACTGAATTGGACTTCTCTGGTGTACAACTTGACGAGTTGAAGCAAGATGTTTGTCTCACCACTATGCAAGTCAGATTATCAGATCCTAACGCTAAGCCCCAGGTGTCCCATCAGTCTTGGCGCGGCGCAGGACGCGACCGACAGTATTCCCCGCTTGGCGATGATGACTACAGTATTCCGACACCTTCAATACGAGATCAACCGACATTAGGCTTGGATCAAAGCACCGAGTCTTTGATCAAGGATCCGTCGAAATCTGACAAACAGTCTTATTGGAAAAGCTTCAGAGGTCCTGAGAGACCCAAAAGGGTCTGCAAAACTGGTGTGTGGGCTGTTTTGCGCCACCTTGCATTTTTCCATATCTTACCGGTCGGAATCACCCTCGCTCTTCTGGGACTCTATGTTCACAAGATAAGATGGGGTGATCTCACTGAAGAACAATTGAATTTTCTGCAGTTCGCTGCTAAAGCTCACGAGATATTGATCCTCGTATCGTTGACGGACATCCTAATGCAACGAATATGCTACAGTCTTTTCCATGAAGATGACGGTGTTCCCTTGGGTCTTCTATCGGCGCCCTTCTACCTTGGTTCTCCGCTACAGTATTTCTTCGGTTGGGAGTTCTGGTCTGGACTTCTGCAACCAGGCGCGAAACCCAAGAGGGCGCGATCTTGGATGACTGGTACGGTTATAATCGTAACGATTCTTCTCTCCGTTGCGGCTGCTCCACTATCGGCCATCGTCATGATTCCTCGTGAAGGATGGTGGCAGGTATACGTGCCCTTTAGTGAGCAGTCGACTCGAACGACCTACTTCAAGCCAAACATCTATCCAAATGACCTCGGTGCAGATCAGGCAGATTTCTATATCATCGAACAGAAAGCGAACTCCACCATTTTTGACCCTTTATCGCTTCTTCTGCCTATACTCAGGGACACGCCCCGCGGAAGCATGGAAACCAGTCGGCGACAGTTATCGAATGTCTCTTTCACCAATTATCCCCAGATAATTGGATCAGATCGGCAGATCTCATTAACACAGGACTTTATACAATTGTCGCTGGAACTTGCGGTTGCCACAACGCCGATGGACACTTTGACTAACCAAATCACCTATAGCTGGAACACTGAAGAGCTGGCCCCCAACGATCTACTCATCAAGTCGTACTGGAAAACCCTTAACTCACCTTCTCGAAAATTATGGAAGCAGCCCCTCGTCGCTGTTGATTGTGCCTATAACAGGACGAGTGATTCCGACGTAGCTTTCCTTTTCTCAGCAAATATGTCAAGCAACGATGTGACCCTGACGTTCAACCAGAACCCTGAATTCAAGGATTTGGTCACTGAAGCTCGGAACATGTCAAAAAACAAGTATCCGGAGACCAGACATCGGATTCTGACGAGCTTGGACAAAGACGACCCAAGAGTCAGTGCAAACTTCCTGTTGTTGGAAGAAGTACCAAAATATTTCGATAACGGCACCCTGGATGATGAATATCCAAATACCGCAAGTGAAACCGAGGTCGGACTTCATCTGTGCCGGATATATGCTCGCTGGGCAGAAGTCGATCTCTGGATTGACCGCGGTATATCAAACTTTGCCCGAAGCAAATTTGATTATGCACTCTTCGATATATGGGATCTGCTTGGTGATACAGCAGAGACCTACGAACCTATTAAGCTGCGAAAGGAATGGCTAGAGACTGTTGGCCAACGGCGCAACAAAACCGGCAAGAAAGCGGATTTCGAGCAGAAAACGATTTGGGATAAGGCCATCGACATTGCCGACGAGATCCGGACTCGCGAACCTTATTCTTCCGCCGAGGTGAGCGGAAGTTCACTACAGATGGCGATTGCAGTGCATCTAGCCGACATTCTATCTCGAATGGGCCCCGATTACTATGATCGGAAGGGAATACGTCCATTCGACGACGACGATGGTAAACCGCCCGAGCCAGATGACCCCATCGTCGAACACGAGTTCTTTCTGGGTGGCTACGGCTACAGTATCCGAAGTAGCAGCACAATTCCTCTTGCTCTTGCTATCTTGTTACTACACGTTGTCATTGTTCTCATTCATGCCATGGTCATCCTCTTCTCTCGGCACCGCTGGTTGAGTTCTTGTTGGGGAAGTTTTGGCGAGATCCTTATTTTGGCACTGTGTTCTGAGAAGCATGATCTGGGAAATGTTGGCGGGGGAGTGGATAGTTCGCGGACTTGGAGTACACCTGCTGTGGTCAGAGTTGTTGGAAATGAGGGCAGGCTGGAGATGATATTGAGACAAGGGGACACCGATGAATTAATAAAGAGAGATGGCTATGCCGGCGAAGAGGAAATCGGTAATGGATATACCCGTGTTGAGCCAGGTGTCAAGTATCGATAGGTGTCGGGTCAGCTGATTCGATGAAGATAAGGATAAAGAGTACTTATTTAGGCAACAGATCAAGTGAAAGCTTAACCGATCTGGCACCGACTGTTACATGGTCTCATTGGCTGATGAAGTATGCCCCTTGGAGACTTCTCCCTTTATATACTAACTTGACTCAACATCTACCAGCGAACGAGCCCGAAGAGTGGTGCAGTGGTATCCCCCATCAAACCGACAAGCACTTCCAAATTCTACACCTAAAACCTCAAGAAAGAAAATTACAAAAAGAAAAGAACCAGAAACAAACATCTACCTAAGGTTCACACAAAAGCAAAAGTCAAGAGGATAAAATAAAATAGGAAAATGAATCTCACTAAAGTTACAACAGAATAAAGAAACAAAGAAAGGAAGAAAAATGCCCCTACACCCACTGCCCACTCTTCATTTTTTGCAATTTGTAACCTCAAAATTACCTTCAACATAACACTACTAGAGGGATTACTTTCCCTCTTTCTTTTCGTGCTGTCTTTTTCTTCCTCCTACAGCAGTTACACGACAACTCCTTCGTATCAGTTGTACTTGGAAGATAAATGTGTCCTTTTTGTACTTCCTGGGTCTTTCTGCTTGTTGGTAATTACCTTGTATTACTAAATGTTCCTTGCCGCCTATCCTTCGACTTGTTTTAAATAAACCCTAACCGAAATGTTCCAAACGCCTACATTTCTATCCCATAATGGCCTTTTAAGCTTCAGTCACGGAAATCGAGGTCCCGTCGGCTTGCCATCCGCTCTAATGCAACATAAAAACAAGGTTGAAAGGGTATGTTCTGGGGCTTTTGGGCCATTTGTGTTTCGCCATCATCGGGTCGCCCTCGTCCTGTCGTAATATTGCGTCGAGTATTCGGGATTGTTCTGGGGGGCGAAAGGTAAGCTCTGGGAGTTGTAGAGGGGGAGGGAACCCACATTCAGGTATGACTGACTAGGTTGATACGTAAACGATGTCGGAGAGAGGGGGTTAGACGTGTCCCATGACATCGGTTCGAGCGACTGTGGTATCGAAGACGATAGGTACGAAGGTTGGGATAGCATTGGATCATGCATATTTGTGTAGGATACAGAAGGGGTACCCATAATGTGCGAATATTCGGGTGAAGAATTTGTCATGAACATGGTGTTGTCCGAATCTAGATGCATCATATCGCTCGGTAACGGACTCGGCGTGAAAGCCTGCCCTAGAAACCCCGAGTCTTGTTCTCTAATATCAGGTGATGTACCATCGGCTGGCTCAGCTTTGCTACCGTCCTCAGGATCTCCAGCCTCATTGGCCAAAGCAAGCACTTGTGCCATAACATCTTGCGCATCGGCTGCTAACGAGGGGTACCGCTTCAAGACATCCTCTTGCAACATCTTGTCGGTGAAGCCTACTATCACGGTGCTCATCTTCTCTATGATACCCTCCAAGTGCTTCAGCCTCTGCAAGCGAGCAGCCTCTGCGGCCTGTCTTCGCTTTCGGAACTGTTGTTGCGCTTCTCTGTTTCGCTCCCGCCTGCTCTGTGCGTCTCATTAGTCCCAAGTGGCTTTCTCATTGACATAATACGCCCGATGCAAGACCTACCTTACTGGCGTCGGAGCTCATTACCCCTAAAAAGTTCGGACTCTTACCCTGAGGCATAGTGGTAGGCGCTAACGTCGTGCGTTTTATGTGGTCTTATTTACGTAAACAGAAAGAATATTTGAACCGAATGTTATCGAATGTGTCCGACCAGGGAGCTCAATTACCGGCAGTGATTTAGCTTAATATGGGTTTATCCAGTGACCTGCAAATGTTTCCGAGGCAGCAAAAGAAGAAGTTCAATGCTAAGTGGCGGAGTCAGCAGACACGATGCTGCAAATAACTCAATTCTGTCTTTTCTCACCTAAAGCATGACCCCTGCCTGTGCAGTATGGCGATGCTCAATCTGACTGGCGGAGGCATCAGCAGAAGACCAAAACACTTGGCTGGCTCAATGACTAACGCTCGAGTATTTCGCCCAAATGGTTACCCAAGCCTTACCCAATTCATCTTCGCATCGGTTTTAAGAAGCATCAGATTTCTCTACATCGGCGTTTGGGTAGCTCAGACAGAGGTAGCCACACGAAATTACAAATAACGGTCAACATCAGACATCGGCTGTTGCTTCTTTGGGGAAACAATTGTAAATGCCAAGGATTTACTGAGCTTGGTTGTTGTCAGGGCTGCTTACTATGCAGCGCCTCACTTGGCTAGACTCATTTCGAGACAGCAAGTCATCCTCGATACGCGAGAAGCGAGACACGAATCGCGAGACATGCGAAAATTCAGCACAGAATTTAAGCTTTATTTAGATAACGTTGGATAACGTTATGACTATTTCAAGTAGCTGCCCCAGCCATGACGGGGGCGGAATTTCCTAGCCATGGTCGTTGTTTCGGCTTGACCGTAGAGGCAATGGATCTTACCTAAGACGTCAAAACCCTCTGTCACATAAATGAGTGCCTCAAGGTAAGAACCGAACTCGGCCGGGACCTATGGTAGCATCAGGTTATTGTTACACCGCATCGCATCTCACCAGATCACGGCACTCACTCCCGAGGCCTGGTCCTGTTTTTGATGCACGTGCATTCTTTGGGACATCAGCATGTTGCAGGTGTTTCCCACGTCTCGACCAGACCACCAAATCGACCAGTGGCGCAGCGGTCCAGACATGGTACTAAGCCGCACCATGTTTAATGTCCCTTCGATCTCTCTTTGCGTTTCAATTTAGATCAAGCATAATCGGCCATGTTAATCACAATAGTTGGAAGCTAAGAGTTAATATAGTGGGTAAGATACACTAAAATATTGTCGCTACGCCACAGTCAAGGATGGCGACGTGAAGAACATAAGCTCCGTGAGGAAACATCCTTGCCCAGATTTCATGAAATGTCCTCGATCTTACCAACAGATACAAGCTCGTCGGATTATCCAACCGAGCCGGATCCTTCCGTATTTGGCTTGCATGAAGGTGAGGTCATACACGCGCTTGTCGTGGATCCCCAGACGTAACTCGAGTTGAAGTCAGATGCCAAGCTTTTCAGATGGCCAAGATATCAGCTGAGTACTCTCTCTGAGAGGTACAAGCCCCATGCTTACCTGCCCCGTATATAGATACAAAGTATTATATGAAAATAACCTGGAAGGGCTGAGACGTAAGCCTCAAAGTGACGAGAATTTTTATAACCTTGGCTTCCACCACGAGCATCACCCTAAAGCTATTTTCGTCCTGCACGCACTCAGATCATAAAAGTGTTACGATGTTTTTCGACTTTCAAAAAGTAGTTCCTTATCTCTATCCCTGCGCGACTGTTTGTCTTCCATACAACGCATCCAATGTCTTGGTATACACTTTCTCAACCTCCTTCCGACGCACATTTCCCTTTGTGATAGTTCGAGGCAGCGTTCCTTGGGGAACGACAACGATATACCGTATGTCGTCTACCCGCTCATGCTCATATCTCCTCCTATGGAATGGAGCGATCCTCATCAAGATGTCTTTCCTCAGATTCTCCATTGATTCCTGGCTCGAACTGACCGCCGACCCATCCTTCGGCTCAACGATGATGGTTGGACATGGGCGCCCAACTCCTACTACCACAACGGCACTGACCAAATCACTTCCGCAAGTGTCCATAACGTTAGACTCGATGGAAGTGGTGTCACATCGCAGTGCCGTTTCCATCTTGATCCAGTTGTCGCTGCGACCTTTGCATACGTACTTTCCAGGCACGGGCTCGATGAACAAATCTCCGGTGTAGAACTTGCCATCGGCGGCGCAGAGATCAGGAACTGGGCAGTCGGGTGAATCAGGAAGCACGACTAACTCAAGCAGCGGCTCACCGGACTCCACATTGTCGCCTATCGGGATGAACTCATATTTAGTGCCAGGAAATGGCAGAAGATAGTCGTCGTTTACTCGACCGTCAGTCATCATTGGTAGTCCAAGCTCTGTCGAACCAAGAACGTTTGCCATGTGGAAGCCTTGGCTTCGTCCCCATGCTACATCTGCTGGGTCCGGGTCCAGGCCGCCGGAACCTATGCACTCTGCCTTCTTCAGGGCGGCAAGAAGTGACGGGTCGGTACGAGCTTGTCGAAGAATGGCAGATAGCATGGGTGGAAATAGAAACACTGATGTAAGGCCCTGTTCTTCGAGGCAATACTTGACTTCGGAGATAGGATGGGGAAAGGCACTGGGAATAATGATACATGAGCCTTCTCTTACTGCGAACCATAGGATGTAGGATGCGGCCATGTGGCAAAAGCTCCCGCTGGTGTTTTATCAGCAGTGTTCCTATATAGATGCAGCTGAGGGGGAGACTCACATCTGCAAATTAACCATGCGTTCCCCAGTCTTGTTGCCTCTTGCTTCAAATTCTGTGGATACCCTCATGGCGTGGTCTACCCACTTTGCGGTAATTGGTACCAACTTTGGAATGCCCGAGGTCGACCCAGAGGTATGATAGACGAAGAGCACATCATCCCACTTGGTAGGATGCCATGCGTTTACGGAGGGCAGTTCTTCCGAGTTCTGTTTGAGAATACTGTCACCGCCTTGGAATAGTGGCAAAGGAGCATTATCAAGCATCGAGGCAAATTCTGGTTCATGTACCAGTGCCACAGCCTTTCCAGTCTGGAGCAGCTCATAGACAACGGATGGATCACTCAAGCGAAGGGATATCAGTTGAGGGGTGTATCCAGCCCAATGGAGTCCCCAGATATGGACTGCGTCTGAGTAAGAATACCCTCTTAGCCTAAATCGTAATCAGTCGAAGGATTCAAGTGAGGTCATACACGGACAGACTCACCAGACACCAACAACTGCCCTGTCCTGAGCTCCGATCTTGGAAAGCTCAGATCTCCAATATCTCGCCGATAGTTCAACATCCTTTTGGAATTGGGTATAGGTGATGTCCTTGAACACTACTCCTTCAGGCGAACGGGTTGGGATCTTCAACGCCGCGCGATCGGGGTACTTCTTTACACTCGCTTGAAGTGCTGACGATGGGGTTTCAAAAGAGCTCATAGTGACTAGTGTTTGATCTTGGATAAAGATAGATGGCTTGGCAAGGACAGACTGGGAGAAGCGTCCTTAAATATTGTTCTTTACCAGTGTCCCAGTTTAACAAGGTCAGTAAGTGGCCATAGGTCCCCCGGATGCTCGGCATTACGTGGTCTCAGGGTAGTATCTTTGTTGGATCTTAGCCGGCGATCATTATAAATTTAGGCAAAGTGCCTGGGAACTAGACTGGGGATCGTGGTGGACTACTCCGTAGCAGGTGGAGGCTCGGCACTACTTTGATACAACAAGGACATATCCCACGACGACTTCTTAGACCGCTCTCAATGTATATCTCCCATCGAGTGGAAAGAATCGATTAAAAATTGTGCAATTCATCGTAGCATCAATATGGCAAAAGTGTCTGCATTTTCTCAATTGTGGTTTTCGTACAGCTGCTGAAGATCCGTGTCTACAGACTCTATGACGTTTTACTCTAGCGGTTGTTGTTACTGGGTCTTCTAAGCACTAATGCAACGCCTGGGTTTTCGTACTCGTTACTCCCCTCGGACTAATTACGTAGCAACTAACGTATGATTCTGCAAGGCTTCATTGTTGATCTGGCACTTCCATATCCTCGCAGGATTCGGACCATCATAGGCGGAATAGTTTTGGTGGTGGCTACGCCTCAATTGCGCTGCAAACGGCGGTAATGGCCGCCAATAGCACGCGCGTTGGCAATTTACAGGGGTGCTCACGTGTGTCGCGCGTCAGCGTTTACAGTTAGCCAGCCCATAGCGCTCACTCTCCTCATTCCCATCCGGCTCGTCCCATCTCATCTCACCATCAACAAACCTATCAAGATGAGCGAAAAGCGATCCTTCGAGGACGAATGGTCCCAACCGCGACGCAAAGGCATCAGCAAATGGAAGCTTTTTGGCGCTGGCGCTCTCACCGTCGCAGCCTGGCATTGGCTCACCCCTCACTGCTCACACCGTCATCATCTCCACCGTCAGCACGCGGGTGAGAACATCCAATGGAAGCCTTGCGGAGAGATCAGCAACCGGACTCTCGAGTGCAGCGATATCGATGTGCCGATTGACCAGTTCAATCCGGGGGCCAGCAACAAAACCTTCAATGTACCGATTGTGCGAATGCGCGGCAAGGATGGAAGTCCCAATCTGCTGCTTAACCCTGGTGGACCCGGTGGTAGTGGGTTTGAGTTCCTTCATAGGAGGGGTGAGCAGCTAAGCACCATTGTCGGTGATGGCTTCCATCTTCTTAGCTTTGATCCTCGTGGTATCAACTCTTCAACGCCACAGGCTTCGTGTTATCCTACCAAAGAGGCGCGTCAACAGCTTGGGTCTGTTAACGATGCAGATATCACCAAGGATGGCGCCGAGGTTTTCGCTTGGACGCATAATTATGTCAGGGCTTGTGAAGATACGATGGGCGAGCATGGACATTACATCAATACGCCGCAGACAGCTGCCGATATGAACAGTATCCTCGATGCTGTTGGTCAGAAGGATATGTACTATTGGGGCTTTAGCTACGGAACCCTTCTCGGCCAGACTTATGCTACACTGTTCCCCGAGAGATCTCACAGGGTCATCATTGATGGAGTTGTCAACCAATTCCTCTGGTATGAGTCTCGTCTCGACGAAGAAGACCTGAACGATACCGAGAATGTCATGGATGGACTTTTCAAGGAGTGTGCCAAGTCTGGCGATGCTTGCCCATTATCCTCAATGGCAGACTCTTGGAAAGGTCTCAAAGAGAAATTCGTCTCTTTCGCCAACGATCTCAAGAAGCAGCCCATGAACGTATATGTCAACAACAGCATGTACGGCCTGCTGGATTACCAGAAGATCTGGTTCGGGGCGCTATTTCCAGTATTGTACAAGCCCGAGAGGTGGCACATGTTCGCTGAACGTATGAGTCAACTGCTCAGCGGTAATGCGACGCAGGCTTTGATGGACTATGGTTTGGGTGGTGAAGATGACAGTGATGCGCTCTACTTTGTTTCTCTGAACGATGGAATGTCAGGCCCTAAGCACTGGCCGCAAGATCTCGATTCCCTTTTGGATATCGTTGTGCCTACGTTCAACCGAAGCCTCTTCGCGCCCGACGATATAGTTCAACTCTTCGCCAAGCAGCAATGGCGCGTCCCCAGAACGCACAACTACGTCCCTCGCAATGGTGTAGAAACCGCGCATCCTCTTCTCATCCTGACAACGACCTACGACCCCGTATGCCCCCTCGTCTCAGCCAGGACTGCTCTCGCTGCCTTTGAAGACTCGCGACTCATCGAGGTCAAGGGCTACGGGCACTGCTCTGTTGCAGTTCCCTCGCTTTGTCTCGCCAAGCACGTTCGGGGGTTCCTCTATAATGGAACTTTGCCCTCTGCCAACGAGACGCAGTGTGAGGTTGATGGACCATACTTTAAGCCAAATGGAGCTGCAAGCGTGCAGAGTTTTGAGGATGCTGAGGACCAGGCGATCCACCTTGCACAGGTTGAGTTGGCACGAGATCCCGACTGGCCTCGACCTGTTCGTCTGTAAATAGTGTCATATTAAATCACTCTCGTAGCCATGTAGTTCTGTTTATCCGTCCTCTTCGACTTTGAGTCTAAATCATTTGCCATACAAGCGTTCCTCACATATGACCCCCAGCCATAAGATTAGCCTGCTCCTCCCTCTTCGCCGTTCTCAGCGTCTTGACCCTCTTCAAATTCTCAAACTTCTTCTGCGCACGCTTGTCCCTTACACACATCCCCACCAGAACAGCCATACAGCCCGCGATGGCCGCTGCGAAAATCGACGCCACAACAATCCCCTCCGTACCAATCTCATTGTGCTGTTCCATGCATACCGTCGCGCCAGAATCGGGATGGATCTCGCAGAAGAGGCCTGGGGCGCATGTGCTGGATGTCATTGTGTTGGTAATGCATGAGTGGCTTTCTGTGCGGCCAGCGGTGGTGATGTGACATACTACGCTGGTTGTAGTATGAGTGCTGTAGCAGGATGCGCCTTGTTCCAAGGATGTGAAGCTGCTGCGGGTGGTGGTAGGGTCGCTTGTTGTTTCGGTGGATGAGGCTGTTGAGACCGAAGTGGATTGATCGGTGGATGATGCTTCTGTCGTGGATTCTTCAGTTGTTGATGACGGTTGGTCTGTTGTTGACGATCTTTCTTCTGTGGTTGTAGTCTCATCTTCGGTTGTTGTTTCTTCTTCTCTTGTACTCTCACGAGTCTCTGATCTTTCTTCCGTTGACGTATTATCGCTATCTGTTTCGGTATCTTGCCGTCGCACCCATTGTCGCCAGCGTTCTGCTAGTGGCATGTTCTGCAGTGGATCTTTGTGCGGATTTCGCACATGCTTGGATGCATCGGAGTCGTAAAATAAAGCACTCGCCTCTGGTTGCGCATCACCCATCTTGGCATGCCCGGTCGCAAGTAAACCGTGCGAGATCAATATCGCAATCGTGAGCAAAGATCGCATGACGAGAATAAATTCACAGGACAGCACCGGTTGAAAGAAAGGTGCGAAAGCAAACTTTCCATAAAAAAGACAGCAGCAAAACTATATTTGTGCTACAAATAATCAGCCGTCGTCTATCAGCTCGTGCCACATATTTCGACCACCCACCTCGTATCGTCTTCGCCAAATTCACATGATTGTTCGCTGTAATTTCTATAAAAAGAACATTAGGCCGCGTGTAGGCCAGCCATAAGCCGCCAGACGGGTCAACGCCCTTCCAAGTGATTGGCCACATTATTTTAGGCAGCCAATTGAATTTGTGCTGTTAGGCTGTGCAACGAGTGTGTTGGATGTTTGTCTGCAGCTGGTCGATCGGAGGCGCGGGTTTGAAACAAAAATGTGATGGAGGGTGGCATAATTCTTATGTCAGGTGGATTATTCATGCATAATTGTTCATGCTATCATGTCCAACATACGGCTTCCACAAGCTTATGCAAAGACAGGTACCGGAGTATATATTTCCCGGCGTCTTGCTGAAGATCTCGATAGCTGCTGTTATGGCATTTTCGTGGTATTTCCGAACACACAGTCTGCCTTTTGAGAACACGCGACCAGGCATGACATCACAGGATATAGCAGTACTTCGAAAGATTTCCCCCAAGGGCGTTGTGGAATTAGCAAAGATGACGCAATATTTCAAAATTCATGATCGTCTATTGTCTTGCTCAGCCTTCTGTCAATAACGCAACTTCTAGTAACTGTCTCCGATTTAGGAACGTCAAGTACCTGTCAAGTTTTAGAAGTCGCGTACCTCTTAACGCGTTTTGATGGGGCGACTTCGAGCTCAGCCAATTAAATTTAAGTCCTGGTCTTAACAGCTTGAACGGTCGCGCGTGCTTTTTATGATTTCATCTCTTTGTACATCGCATTGTTAACACGTAGACCATTCGGGTTCTATCATCTCAGAAGACAATTCAGAAACTTATCAAATGAATATAATAGGCTACATTAAATTATCATTTGCAATAAGAGGTTAAGTGACATAATGATGTAGCAATTAAGGCACCATTATTCCGTTTGAGCTTGCATTCGCGGATGCTGTAGGGTAGCTGCAGTCCAAAGACACATGGTATCCCTCAGGCCACGTGAATATTCACCTTGTACATGGTATCACGTTATTATAACGCAATCTCCAACTATCCAATGTCACGTCTTGTTACGAGCATGGTCGGCTGTCAAACCTATTACCCGAACAATGATCTGCTCCCAGCGGGAAGGAGTGAATACTACGCATATTGCCCAATAGAACTCACCAGCCACTGGGAAGCTCCAGTCAAGACACGCAGCACCTCCAATCTTGTTTTCGCGTGCCCAGCCCTGGGCGGACCAGCCACGGCTCAATTCAGCCGCAATGATGCAATCCGCGTTCCTCGTGCAGCAAAACGCAGCTGTTCTGGACCTGGTCATCCAGGGAAATAAAAAAAGGCAGACGTAATCCCAGCGTTGAATGTAGGTTCCCGATGTTGAGAACAATCGGATGGGCATGTAGATGACGAAGTCGGCGTCGCCCTTAGCCCAAGACAGTAAGATCGACAGGGATGCTACCAACCAAAGCCGGGAAACCTGGACGTCAATCGCAGATTTGACTGCACCCCACACGATCTGTTAGTTCCCGGAGCGGTCATGATGATGTAGACGACGTTGAGAGCCGAGCTGTCCCTGTTTCACGGCGGGAGCTGGGGAAGCAATACGTATATGAAGCTATGATAGCGTCAATTGAGTATCACAACCAGAACATCTCTATCCAATATAATCACCAACCAAAATAATACCCAACGACCTAATCTCTCCTTCTCCTTCTCTTTATACCCAAACCTCACAATCTCAATTCCCTACCGACACCCAAAATGAGCGGCCTCGGACAAAAAGTCAAGGAGATTCTCCACAAGGACCGTTCCAACGACGATGCTACCCCTCATCCCCCAGGTTCGTTCCCCACAGAAGACATGGAGCCCAGCGACACCATAGAGGGATACTCCAAGAAATACGAGCACAACAAGCTTCACAAGGCTGACGATCCTCGCGGATGGACAGAGAGCGACAAGGACGCTTCCCGCAGTCATGGATACAAGGACTCAGGCCTCGGAATGACCGGCTCTGAGGACCGTACTTCCTACAAGCCTGGCCAGGAGAACATGTCTGAGAGACGCGACGAGTCCTTTGGCGACCGACGCGACGATACTCTCGGTGGCAGACGAGACGACACTCTCGGTGGTAGACGAGACGACACTCTGGACCGAACAACCGAGTCCAGCACAATGGGACAGAAGGATCCTCTTGCACCATCTACCGAGGAGCACCCTTACTGGGGCGACCTCCCCAGCCAAGGAGGTGTTCACAACTCCGTGATTGGCCACGGTAGCCCTGAAGACGAAGCCCGACGTCACCGAGATGTACACTCCGGCGCGACAGAGGCTACTCACAACCCCAGCAGTACTCTGGAGAGTGGCACTTTCCTCAACCGACGCGACCGCGACGATTCCACCAGGAACACAGACCCTCATGCCGCCCGCCCCGGTGAGCAAATGCGACCCGACGAGAGAACATCCGGCTCCCATTACAAGGAGGGTCTTGCTGGCGCCGGCGCCGCTGGTGCTGGTGCTTATGGCGCCCACAAGCTGAACGAGCGACGCGACCGTGATGAGACCCTCGGCAACACAGAACCCTACGGCAGCCGTCCTGGTGATCAGACACGTCCCGACGAGAGAACATCCGACTCTCACTACAAGGAGGGACTCGCTGGCGCTGGTGCTGTTGGCGCTGGAGCCTACGGAGCTCACAAGCTGAATGAGCGACGCCACGACAAGGACGAGCTCAGACAGTATGACCAGACTGCCGACAGGACCCAGCCTGAGGAGCACAAGCAGAGGGGATTCCCTCTCCTTGGTAAGGACCACAAGGAGCCCAAGGAACACAAGGAACACCACCACCACGAGAAGGTCAAGGACGACAAGGAGAAGGACAGCAAGCTTGGCGGTCTCTTCCACCGAAAGGACAAGGATGACGCTGAGCGTGTCGGTGATTACGACAACGACAAGCACCACCACTCCAAGACCGGTCCTGCTCTAGGTGCTGCTGGCGCTGCCGGTGCCGCAGGTGCCTACGCTGCTACCAGGGACCGACACGACGATGACAACCGTCGCGACAACACTTCTAGCAGATACCAGGACCCTTCTGCTACTCAGCACACTACCAAGTACCCCGCCGCTGGTCTCGACTCTTCTCGTGACTATAACACCCAGGGCACCAACCCCTCTTCTGGCGGAGCTCCTCAAATGCCTTATCGCCAGGAGGACATTGACTCTCACCGTGGTCGTAACATTGCCACTGGTGCTGCCGGCGGTGCCGCTGCTGGTCTCGGTGCTGGAGCTCTTGCTTCACACTACGGCCATCGCGATGATGACCGTACTGCCAACCAGCGAGGTTCTGGTTATGACAACCAGAGCTACGACCCCTCTGCTACTTCCCAGCAGCCTGGCTCCCAGCACACCCAGGGCTTGAGTGCCGCTGCTGTCGCTGACGAGCGTTACGACTCTCAGGCCAACCAGCCCACCAACTTCTCTCACAAGGACCCCATGGGCCAGAACCAGCAGCACGATTCCCACCGTGGTGCTGGCCTGGCTGCCGGTACTGCTGCTGGACTTGGCGCTGGCGCTCTTGCATCCCGATCTGGCCGTGACCATGATCGCGACGACCGCTCTGGTCTTGAGTCAAACCGTGGCTACGAGAATCAGTCTTCTTACCCCACTGAGGGTTCTGCCATGAACCCCTCTTCTCGCAACTACAACCAGCAGCACGACTCTCACCGAGGTACCGGCATCGCTGCTGGCACTGCTGCCGGTCTTGGTGCTGCTGGCCTGGCCTCTCATGCCAGTCGCGACCATGATCGCAACGAGCGCTCTGGTCTCGGCTCCAACCAAGGCTTCCAGTCTCAGGACCCCTACTCTAGTGAGCGTTCTGCTATGAACCCCGGCTCTCAGTCATATGAGCAGCAGGATTCCCACCGAGGAATGGGACTTGGTGCTGGCACCGCAGCTGGTCTCGGCGCCGGCGCCCTTGCTTCTCGCGCTGGTCGTGACCATGACGAGAAGTCCGGCCTTGGCTCAAACCGAGGCTTCAACTCTCAAGACCCCTACTCCAGCGAACGCTCTGCCGTCAACCCTGGCTCTCAGGACGCTTACTCAAGTGAGCGCTCCGCTATGAACCCTGGCTCTGAGCAGCGAGACTCCCACCGAGGCGCTGGACTCGCCACTGGTGCTGCCGCAGGCCTTGGCGCCGGTGCCCTCGCTTCCCACACTGGTGACCACAGACGTGAGAACGACCAGTTTAACACTGGTGATAACAACCGCGGCTTCCAGTCTCAGTCTGGCATGACCGGCACTGGTCTCGGTAACCAGATGGGCGAGAACACTGGTTTCGGTAATCAATCCGGTATGGGCGAGAACACTGGCCTCCGTAACCAGGCTGGCATGACTGGTATGGGCCAGAACACCGGTCTAGGTAACCAGTCTGGTATGACCGAGAACACTGGTATGATGGGTAACACCTCTGGCTTGGGCAACACTTCTGGCAATGACTTCTCCAACAAGCAGTCCATGCCCGGCGCTCAACCCCAACGTGAGTCTGAGCCTTTCACTGAGCGAAAGAAGGAGCATGACCACACTCTCATGGATAACGCCAATTCTGGAAAGTACAATAAGCTTTCTTCTGGTACACCTTCCGGTATCGCTTATGACTAAATACCCTGTCTCCCCGAACGATGAATGCTTGGTAAAATGGGATGGTATTGGATATATGATTATGAAACATGTTTGATGATTTAGTTTACGCATGATAGCTTTCGGCATCTATTTCAATGATAATGAATTGATATTACCTCCGAAACTATTCACGTCCAGATGTGATATTTGTGAGACCTTGTACTCAAGCTGATGTCCGTGTTTGACCTTCCTTTGCTATGTCTCGACGCCAATGTTACCATAACTCAAGTAGACCCGTCTTGTCAAATGATAATGCTATAATTTATCCTTTATCATGCTGTTTAGATAGGATCATGTCCTTGACCGATTGTCCTATCGCGGTGAGATAAGCAATCGGTATGCGAGCGGGAAATCCGAGAGAATCCGCCCAAGATACCGTGTGGGGACGGATTCTTTCACTTGCATGATAGCGGTAACAAGCAACAAGACCGATACCGCGGTCGCCTAACTTAGTCTTTGGGGATTTAGCGTCAAGAGGGGAAGAAGACTTGGCCTTCTTTCCGGCTCGGGCAGTATCATGAGACTGGATAAGCGACTGCGGGGACAGAGGTAACGTGGGGCGAGACCATCTACACTAGCCGTTGACTCTGTTATAAAGTGCTTCTCAGTCCTGGGAATCATCGTAGCAAGCTGTAGCATCACCTTCAAATCCTCATCAACACATTCGAAATGTCAAATAACAAGTTCAATGTTGCCGTCGTTGGCCTCGGTGCCCTCGGCAGCGCCGCAGCCTACCAAGCCGCCATCAAAGGCTCTAGCGTCATTGGCTTCGAGCAATACGAGTTTGGTAATGTCTACGGCTCATCCCACGACACATCTCGCATCGTCAGAACATCCTACGGATCCCCAGACTATGTAGCCCTTGCTCGCGCAGCCTACAAGGATTGGGCCGAGCTTGAACATCGCAGCGGTCTTCAAATGCTGACCATCACTGGTGGCGTGGTTTTCTTCCCCAAAACTGCGGCTGATGAGAGCGAATTGAATGAGTTTGAGAAGAGTATGAGTGCGGGGGAGTTCACGAGAAGTTTGGACGCGAATGGTATCCCGTATGAGTTGCTTGATGCCCAAGAGGTCAAGAGACGGTGGCCGGCTTTTGATGTTCCGGAGGGTGTTCAGACAATTTATACTGCCGATTCAGGCATTGTCCATGCGTCAAAGTCTGTCGCGGCGATGCAATATCAGGCTCGCGCCAACGGAGCAGTATTGAAGGAAAAGACGCGCGTGGATGCAGTCATTCCTAACGGGAACGGCAAGGGCTTGACGATTGAGACATCCCAGGGCAGCTTCCAGGTCGACAAAGTCATCTTGGCTTGCGATGCCTGGATAAATAAGCTCCTCAAACCTCTTGGCTCAGAAATCCCCCTTACAATTATGCAAGAGCAAGTCACATACTACAAACCCGCCGATCTCACACCCTTCGACGAGACCAAGTTCCCTGTCTGGATCTGGGCCGGCGATCACTACTACTACGGCTTCCCCATGTACGGTGAGCCCGCCATCAAAGCCGGCCGCGACACATCCAACAACTTTATGACACCCGAGAACCGCACATTTGTCCCTTCTTCAGAGCTCTTTAATGAGTTAACGTCTTTTATGGGCAATCTCATTCCCGAAAAGGGTGAGCCGTTGCGAACTATCACGTGTCAATACGCTATCACACCTGATCGTCAATTTGTGATTAGCCCATTGAAGAAGTACCCTGATATTATTGTTGGACTTGGTGGCGGACATGCATTCAAGTTTGCGCCGGCTATTGGGCGTGTTCTTGCGGAGCTTGCGATTGATGGGGCTACAAAGGAGGATATTTCTAACTTTGGGATTCCCAGAGTAGCGGCGGAAAGTAAATTGTAGATAGAGTTGGATTTAGATGTTTTCTATTGTAGAGAAACAAACAAATAGAATTAATACCATACGATTCACTACAGCTGGAGATAGGACATTTGATGCCCGTGATGTCGCAAAATTACAGTGGTTCGGGACGGAATATTACTGCTAAATGGGGCTGACCTTTAGCACCTGACACCCCGCATTTGCTTAAAAACGCGATGACCTTCCTCCAGACATCAATCAATTGTCCACGCGTAAGTTATGTATACACAGCCATGAGTGCACCTAGAACACGACAATATCGGCGCGTGGCGCAAGCTTGTGATAATTGCAGGTATGCCAAGTCGATCATTCATTGTGACAGGATCCGCTAAAGGGTGATGACAAGGCGCAAGAAAATACGGTGTCCTGGTGAAAGACCGCGATGTTCGACGTGTAGCCGTCTTCGCCAGCATTGTTCCTTCCAAGAAGACCATGCTGCAGTCCAGCAAGATACCACTGTGGTAAGGACATTGAAGCATTAAATGACCGTGTAAGAACTGACTATAATAGACAAGTCGACTCGAGCAACTTGAAGATAAGCTGGACAGTCTCATTAGCAGGGTTGCGTAGGTACCGTTAGGATGAGAACTGTAGACTATTGCTAATCTGTATATCCGTAGCCCCGGCTCCATACAAGACACTGCATCGACTCCTGAAAGGATTATCCGCGCGCCGTCATTTTCTGTCCCAACACCGCAGAGACATACATCACAGCCACTGTCGTAGGTCTTCACTTTCATCATCATTTACGCATACTAAACCAGTATAGAACTCCCATATCAGGTAATCTGGGGACACGCGTAGTTGGGTTATACTACCAAAATATCCACCGACAACCGTTGTGGCTATTCGACGAGGTTCCCCAAGATGGATCCGATGGACTAGTGTTTGCCATTTTAGCCTTATTAACCACATATAATTCCTCTGACTTTGGAGGAGAGGCCTTAGAAAGTCCGGATGCTTACTACAAAAGTGCCAGAACGGGGGTCATGCTTGCTATTGCTCAAGGGAGTATGACAATTCGCAGTTGCCAAACACTCTGTTTGCTGGCCTACTATAACTTTATCGGTAAGAAGGGTGTCGTTATTCAACAAAGAGATTACTAACAGATAATTAGTCGGCGATATTCCCACTGCAGGCTTCAATATATCTATTGCAAAGAACATGATTCAGCTGTTACCCGACACCGATCGAGACCCAACTCTTGAAGCAAAGTCAAAGCTATTCTGGAGCATTCAACTTTTAAACTTCATCTGCAGTGCTCCAACTTTATTACCATCATTATCACCAGACATCAATTTACCGCAGTTATTATTCGTTGAAGCTCGTGATCCGCTAGCGGATTGCATCCGTGTACCTAGAGCAGCAGGAACCGAGACACTGACTGGTATATGGTCCCAATCACTGAAGCTTTGTAGTCTTTGGACAGATGTAAGGCTTTACGTGGCCAGATGTGTCCAAGGAGAGGCCAAATACCCGTGGCAACCGGACTCGGATTATACGAAGCTTTATTCGCGACTACTCGACGTTGAGATGGGCTGGCCTGTCCACCTCAGCTACAACGCAGTCAAATTTCCGTCGGTATCCCTTCAAGATGCGCACTCCAATCGCCTGGAACTACTCCCATGGGTCAGGGTTCAAATAACCTACCACGCTATCCACTGCGTGCTGAATCATCCCTGTCTCTATACGTCCATGGCAGAAACACCAAAGGACAAATTAGGCGGCAACACTTTCTGGAGATCATCCTACGAGAAAGCTTTGAGGCACTGCACTTGGATTTCAAGACTAATCAGAACGGCCAACGAAAAGGGATTGCATTTTTCGGATCCGTTCTTTGCGCAGGCAGCTGCTATTGCAAGTACGTTGCATCTGTACTGGACCCGGACGAGTGACACAAGGTTGAAGGTGTCTTCGATAGAGAATCTGGAGCTGTGTCATAATCTTGTCAAGGAGATGGCGACCCGTTGGCCGGTTTGCAAAGCCATTGTTTGTCTTTTTCCGGTTATTTACTACTCATGACCCTGCTGACATATCCCAGGAAAATGCGTTGGACCACTTCATCGAATCGACAGAACCAACACAAAATAGGAGCTCCCCCGCGGCGGTGAAAACATCTCTTATATGGCTCCTCCTAGACGTGGCAGCTCCTCAGTTCCCAAATTATAGAGATCAAAGTGCTCATAGTCAGACATTCTGGACCAGCAGCGGAGGCGAGGAACCTGTTTCACGGTCTGAGATGAACACGCCCCCAGCCGACATGAGAGAATCGACTGCTCGGTATGCCACGCCCCCACGGTGGATGATGGAAAGAAGAGAGGCGGGCTCACAGATGGAGATGGACCAACCGGGAGCTGAGAATATGACTGTGGCTTCAGAAACAGTGATGGGTGAACATAATACTACGTATGACCTTGCATGGGGCGCCTGGGAGAATCTGGGACCTATGGGAGAGGGTCTGTATATGAATGTGGATTGGTGGGACATGAACCAGTTCTAAGACTTCTTCTTGCGATCTAACTATCACTCATTTCATCTACAGTTACTTGTATGTACTTAGGAGGCATTGTTCATGAACAATAAATAATATTACAGAGATCCAATATGAGAACAACTAAACCAATAATCAACAGGCTTCCCAGCTAAGAAGCACTGTGTCCATAAGGCTCGAAGGGAAGAATAACAGAGATGATAGCCATTACAAGGAATAACGCAGCCGAGATGTACAGAGGCGTAACAGTTGCGGTATCGGCAGTAACGGCAATCACTGCCGAAAGCAAACCCATAATTCGATTGAGACCGACTGCAATGCCATTTCCAGTGGTTCGGTGTGCTGAAGGGAACACTTCTGCAGTGTATGCATAAAGTGTACCGTAGTAAAGGTTGATGCAGACCGCTGGAAGAATATTAGCAAGGATCTCTGCATATAAAGATAGAGGTAGAACATACAGATACAGCTGCTGATAGCAAGGTTCTGAGCTGGTGTCTTGATGATGGTGTAACAGAAAAAGAAGATGGCTGTGATGATAGCTCCGATGGCCATGGTGTATCGGCGACCGAGGAACTGAACTTCAGCCAGACCAGCTGCGATTAGAGGACCAAAGATGGCACAGATGTTGGTGATGGTGTAATCGCGCCATGTCTCGGTGAAGGAGGGGGCATAATCGGGAAGGCGGCTGCTAAGGAGAGATCTGTTCGTGTTAGCCTATAATCTTTATATGGGTGAGGAATGAATGGACTTACGGCAGGTAGAGGAAGAAGAGTGGATATCCCAAGCCAATCAGTGTCCAGGAAAGCCAGATGAGGGACGTAGACAAAGCCAGCTTCCTGGTGGAAAAGAGACCTTGGACATGCCCAACAAGACTCTTACCCAGGCCTCTGAGGGCAGAAGGACGTCCGCTTTGCTCGGATTCAGTTGTGGTGCCACAGGCTCGGAGAGCATCAACTGTCAAAGAGCATGGTCGATGGTAGGTGTTGGCGAGGTTCTGAAGCATCGACACAAGCTCTTCCTCTTTGCCCGATGTCACCAAGAACTTTGGTGTTTCGGGTAGTCGAATAATGAGGATTCGCAGAGCAGACATGAGGAACATCAAAGCGCCGCCTGTAAACATGATGAGTCTCCAGCCTTTGTTGTTCTGCCATGTGCATTCGGTCTCTGCGGTGCATGACCATTCGGGCCGAGCTATTAGAACAAATATTAGCGACTGCCCCTTGTAGTAGATGAGATAGTGAAGAAACTTACAGTAGTAACCCCAAGCAATGAACCCAGCACTTGCCTGTCCAATACCCCACCACCCAGCCATAGCAGTGATAACCCATTGCTGCTTAGCCGGAACAAATTCAAGCATAACAGTAGGATCCAGAACAAGATTGCCACCAGCGCCAAAGCCAAGAAAAGCGACAAAGACACAAAAGCCAACCCAGTTGGGTCCTGCTCCTGCAACTATTGTAGCGATAGCTGCTATGAACAGTGTCGTGTTGAAGGCGATCTTACGACCGATTACATCGGCGCTGAAACCCCAGAACAGAGCACCGAATAGAAGACCAGTATAAAGAGCCATTGTAGAGCCAGTTGGATAGCCACCGTTGCCAATCTCGAGATATGCTTGGGATGCTGCGACACTCTGAAGGAAGGCGACCAGGGAATCCGCTGCGAAACCGAAGCCTGTAAGACAGCATAGCTTTAGGTGGAATCCAGTCCATCCGATCTCGTTGATTGTCTTGAGGAGTTAGCAGGGGGTATTGTCGGGAGGATTGGAGGCTGTACATACTTCATTGACCAGATGGATCTTTGCGTTGAGAACAGGGTCTACAACGTTGCCGAGTTCATTGACAGTTGCATGGTGAGAAACGACATGGTAGGACGCATTGTCTGGGCTAGGGATGCCCTTCTCTGAATGACTCTCTTTCCCAGGTCCAGCTGGGGTAGAATCCTGGACGTTCGACATTATAGAGATAGAGTCAGTGTGCATGAAATAGTTGAATAAATAGAAGTGGGTAATAGTTCGATATCCTAAACTGGACGTGATCCATCTCTGTCTTATACATCACAGACCGGAAAACTAACAGCCAAGGCTATCTTCGCCCTTGTTACTCCTCCAAGTCTAGAATGGGGAAAGGGAGACACTAAGAGTCAGTACCCCACAGAGATTACGCGGGGTAACAGATGAGAGATACGGGCACCAATGGGAATATCCGGGCTATCGAGCCAAGAGTGAGTGTATCTTGCTAGTCCTTGAAAGTGACTGGGTAGTTGGGCACTGACCTCGACTTGAAATGCGGAGGAACATGACTCTATTCATGATATTTAGTAAGAGCTAAGAGCTCAGTGTTATATTTAGATACGTTCTATTTGACAGTGTTTACATTTAGCATCTAAGGTATTGAGATCAGGATGGATCCATAGAGTCCTCATGTTGGGTTGCGAAGACTTACTCCTCACGTCTCGGTCATGAAGACGTGGACTTGCGATAAACATAAGACAACTTTGTTGATCTTTCCAAATTGCCGGATCTGTGGTTTGGAACCAGAGATACAACTCGTTATCGCATTGGGTCACGATGTAGTCGACCGAAGACCGGATACGGACCGACACGGATTCTTCCCGAGGCTCCGCTTACCCAGCGGGATCTGTTCGGATTCTCCGTGGAACGTTCCCGACCACGGCTTGGAGACAGTGGCTAGAAGTATTAGCACAGCTTAGATTATATCCAGCCAAGCCTTTAAGATAAAAGCATCTAAATGGTCTCCATTGAATACCCACCTACTCAAGGTAACCTTGCCAACATGTCGTTTTATGCCTTGTCTTCGATTACTCCCTACATCCTTACTCTAGCAGTACTAGCGACACTCATATCTGTGCTCATAAAGTACTTCCTATCGTCTCGTTCGCATAATGTGACTGGGTCCAAGTTTATCCAAGACCTCAAGTCTACAGCCCGAGCTTTGCCTTCCTCGTGGTACAGGTCTAATGAAATCTACGAGCTAGAGCGCCGAGCCATCTTCTCTAAGAAATGGATTCTTGTTAGCCACAAGCTCAGATTCCCTGAGACCGGCTGCCGTGTGGAATTTCAAGAGGCTGGCTTCCATTTCCTTCTCATCAAGAGCAGGCAAGGGAGCATTCAAGGCTTCCGCAGTAAGAGTGAAGATGGGCATTCTGCAAAACTTCTGAGGCCTAACAGTCCCAAAGATTTCAATGAATTGACCAAGGAGCTATCTCCTATCCACATTCGCGTCGATGCCAAGGGGTTCATCTGGGTCAATCTTGATGCATCAAAGGGACCTGAAGACTGGTCAGCCGAGTTCAGAAACATCGACAATATGGCAAGACATGAATCCTTCAACTTCGAGGACTATCACTTTGACCACACCTGGGGCATGAGCGGCGATTATAACTGGAAGACACTAGCGGATAACTACAACGAATGCTATCATTGTAAAACAGCCCACCCTGATGCCGCGGCTGTAGCGGACCTCTCAGCCTATCGAGTCGATACCAAGGGTGGTAACATCGAACACTTCGCCAACACGACCGCTGAGGCAGAGAAGTCTGGCTTGAAGATAGTGAGCAACTATTACTTTCCCAATGCTTGCATGACCGTCTCGTAAGTAAAACCTCTACCACACCTGATTCAAGATCTGACACAATAGTCCCAACTTCTTTTACTTGATGCGTTGCGTCCCGACTTCGGCCAGTCACTGCTCCATGGAATATGAGGTTTATCGACATAAGGATGCCAGCGATGAAGATTTTAAGACGATTGATGAGATGTTCAAGAGGATTCTCGCTGAGGATAAATGGCTTTGCAACAACGCTCAGAAGAACCTCAATGCAGGAGTTTTCGTTAATGGGGAGATGCATCCTAAACTGGAGCAGGGGCCATTGTATTTTCAACATCGGATTCGAGGTATTTTATTTGATCAACACATGCTGGAGAAGAAGGCTGGGAATGGGTCTCATCTGGCTTAGGAAGATTGGAAAGATTAGTCGAAGACTGATTCCAGTCGAAGCTTCGCCGACTTGCTTAGCCACAATTTAAATAGAACATTCTAATACTTGCCATAACATTCACAGAGCAAGATTGGCATCAACAAGATTTGAGAAGAAAAAGTGAAAACTTCATTGGCTAGTAAATCATTATGCTTTTAGAAACAGCTACTGAAGCTCGAATCGCATTTTACCCTCATCATTAACTCCCAGAGACTTAACCTCCTTTCCATCCTCGCTAACAACCTTCCTCAAATCGCCAGACGGCAGAATAACAACAAGTGTCTTCCAAGGCGCCTCGAAGCCAGAGCTCTCATCCCGAGAGAACTTGACCTTGATTTCAGACTCAGTTGCAGTGTAAGAAAGAGCATAAGATGAGATCTTATTCTTGGTAACCACTGATGTACCGTCGTCTTCATACCACGTAGTCTCGTGCCACTTTCCACCCTTGGACGCCTTCTGAGGAGGGAAGATCTCGACAGCTCGGTAGTCGTCGAGGGGAAGGTCGGCGACATTCTCCTTCTCACCGGGAGAGAGGACTTGGACGTCTCGACCGATGGGGATAGCGCGACCAACCTTGCCGATGACCGCAATACCGGCGCCGTGCCATTCCGCGTCGATATCGACCCACTGGCCAGCCTCGAGGTATTGGTAGGGCGCGTTAAGGTTCAAGTAACCCTCGTCATCCTCAGATGCCTTGGGGAGGTAGATTCTGGCCTTGCTGGCTCCAGGCTGGGACACACACCCGATAAGCATGGAGTCACCGAACCAGTATTGCCCCTCTCCATCGAGAAGACTCCATACTTCGGGGTCAGATTCGTAGCCCCAACCAACCCATCGCTGAGGAGGCGCAGCGGTCTTATGGCTTTCAAGAGCGAGGGAATAAATGTAAGGAATCATGGCGTAACGACGCTTGATGGTCTTGCGCACAAGGTGTGTGATGGAAGGATGCATCCAGGGCTCAATAACATCGCCGACAGAGTTATCCTTGCCAGTCTTGAAACAGTTGATCGCGAAGCGGGGAGAGTAGATGCCCAATTGAATCCATCGAAGTAGCAGCTCCGGATCAGGTTGGGGACCTTCGAAACCGCCAATGTCGTGTCCGTAGCACTGCATCAGAGACAAGCCGGCATTAAGACCCAATGCAGTAGATCCTCGCATGCTATCCCAGCTAGTAGTGTTGTCACCACTCCACGAACTACATGCGTAGCGGAGAGTACCAGCTGTGGCGCTGCGTGTGAGAACGAAAGGACGAGAGTCTGGGTGAACGGCTAGAAGGGCATCGTGTGAAGCCTTGCCGTTGAGTTCGGTGTGCAAGCTACGACCCCAAAGACCAACCTGGGGACGCTTCTCGAGACCTTCAGGGACATTGAGCTTATCCTTGCCGACATTGAGAGCACACTCCCACTCATCATCGGGAATGGTGTATTCGTTGTTGTCGTTCCACATACAATCGATACCCTCCTCCGCAAGCTTCTTGATACCGTTGTACCACCAGCTGTAACCCGCCTCAGAAGTGAAATCGATATGTCCACCATCATCTCGCTCACCACCGCCAGCGCTCCAGAGTTTCGTGACAGCGGGCTTTTTGGTATGCGAGTCAACGAACAGACCACCAGCATCCCTGAGCTTCTCGTACTCGGGGTGGGATGATGTAAGGTAAGGCTTCACGTTGGCGATGAGACGCATACCCATCTTGTGGTAGGTCTTAATCCAGTCCTCAGGGTCAGGGAATCGGTGGTGGTTCCAGGTGAAGACGTGTCTGTTCTTGGGAGGTTTCTCGGCCACAGTGTAGCCTGAAGACATTTGGTATGCTGAGCAAGGGATGTCGTGATCCTTCATCTTCTGTGCGAGCTCGATGAGAGCTTCGCCTGCAGGTGGGCTGTCGAGCATAGAGTACTTCATACCACCAGACAGATATCCAAAGGCCCAACGAGGCACGAGAAGAGGATAACCGGCCAGCTCAGCGTATGTTTGAACGATATCCTTCAGAGTCTTGCCGGTGATGATATATTCTTCAAGACCACCAAAGTCCTGACGGTAGACCTTATAGAAACCCCACATACCATCCATCTCAGAACCGATAGAGTACTCGCCTCGGGTGTGGCTGGTAGAGAACATAGCGACACAGCCTTGAGGGGTAGCGTTGATCAGAAGTGGAATGTTCTTGTAGAGAGGATCTGTTCGGTGGACATCATATCCGAAACTATCCGTCGCAGAAAGCTGGAATCGACGACCAGAGAGATCCATGGGCGCAGCCTTCTCTCCAAGACCAGCATGGAAAGTCTTGCGGTTATACATGGTATAATGAGCGACACCATCGCCGTTCATAGTGTAAGACCTGTTGGGGAGATCCTGAAGAATAGGATCTTTTCCTTCAAAACCAACTGAAAGAAGAGGCGTCTCTCCAGAGTAATCGACGTTGGCAATGACATCGCCAATCTGGATCTTTGTGCCCTTCTCAGAAGAGGTCACGTTGGGCTGAGCGCCATCCAGTTTTGTCTCAGCGCGAGGAACACTGGGATGAGGAGGAGTAGGGTGAGTTGCGGATGTGAATGTTGTTCGGAAGACATTAGGACGGACAGCTTCGAAGGAGAATTCGAAGGGAAGACTTGAGTCGTTGCACTTGAGGTGGACTGAAGGAGCGGAAGAGTCCTTGGTGGAGGGGTCCTTGCCCCAGTATGTGGGGATACGCTCACGTTGAGGCATGATGGAAATATGTCAATGAGATAAGAGACTGAAGATACAGAATGATGATGAATGCGAGGAGGGCTTCTATTTAAATCTAAGTGATGTTGAGGTCTGGCGGGGAATCCTTCTGGAAGATGGCCTCATTGACAAGTGTTGAGCGGGCTTGGTGTACATTGTCCGACGTTGGCATCGGAAAACACTGGTCAAGTCCGTAGCTTGTGATGGTTTCTTGCCGGGTTGTTAGCCGAGTTCGGACAAAATTGACCAAGTCCGAACGCTAGCCGACAGTCCCCATGGGGTAGCGACAATGCATGTTTACTCTATTAAGGACCTGTTTCTTTACAAGACTGTCGATATTTTGCCCCAAACACACTTTACTGAATACTAAATGCCAGGACACATGTAATGTCACAGCATACGACCAATTTTAGGAAGAAAAACGCACCAAGATGAAATTGGGCCTAGCCATGTCTAGAGCAATGAGACTCCACAATCTGTTCGCGTGACCCTATCAAGTTTGTTCCCAATAGCCGCACTCACAGCCGTTGTCTCCATCCCCCGCAGTGTCAGCATCGGACATTCTTTGCTATCACCGTCAACATGGTAACTAATGAAACTGATTCCCCGACTATCGGTCAATCAACTGCCGAATCTGCACAGGGGTTTTCGTCTCGTGCTCGTAAGAAGCGAATTCCGGTATTGACACCGCTTCACCTAAGCTTCAAGAGACTAACCAAGTTTAGACATCATGCGGTTCATGTCGGCAGAGTAAGGTATACAGGAAGACAGAAATGGACTGTGACAGGTTATTGATAGGAGCGATAGGTGAAATGTGACGGATCACGACCTTGTTCGCGGTATGTGTCTTGGAGTCAAGAGACATAATGGTTACTGATGACCTTCAGATGCCAGCAACTTCAGAAACCGTGCAACTTTGTCGAGAAGCCCAAAGAACCTCATGAGTTGTTCGTCGCCATTTAGATGTAAAGTGAAAGAATAACTTACTGATTGGGCGAGCAGGAAGATAGAGGAACTCGAGAAAGAAATCCAGTTGCTCAGGGCACGACTCCCACCAGAGCCATCTCATACAGCTGGGTCATTTCCCAACAACTATGCGCCCGGTAATCAGAGATCACTTCCATTCCCTTCCTTAGAAACCTTCAACACTCCGACAAATATCAGCTACACCAATCTTCCATCTCAACTAGCAGCCTCAACAAGTACAAACTCTCCGGAGACAGCGTCGCACTTCGCAAGACCGCAAAAGCGACCCAGATCCTCTTTCGAAACCGAGACTCCTGCTGCTGCAAACATCTTCAACGACGATGATCTTAGCACTGATGAAGCAGAGTTATACTTTAACGCTTTCTTCTCGGGCTGCGATCGCTACGTTCCTGTCTTCGATCCACGATATGACTCCCTTCCCGCAATCCGGAGTAGGAGTGACTTGCTATTCACTACTATTTGCTCAGTGGGATGTCGTGTTATGAACGGAACAAACTCTAGATGGCGTACACTAGCACTTAGGACACAGCGTATGCTCAATGCTGCTATTGCAAATCCGTCGACGGGCAATCTTGAGACTGTGCAAGCTTTGCTAGTTCAGGCGTGCTATGCTGGCGAAAGAGCGATCTTGATAGCGATCGCTACACGCATGGCGATGGACCTTGAATTCACTGAAGCATATGATACCCTCGTTGCGGAATCTGTGTTGGGCGATACACTTTCCAATGGGGAACCGGCAACACTTGAGAACAACTATACACGTATGCGAAAAGCGCGAGTATGGCTTCACCTTCTGGTCATGAGTTACATCCTCCACGTCGATGCCGGGGGTGTGCCCACGTTCAAATTCCGAGGCGCTTCAAGACGATGTAGAATTCTTCTACAAAGTCCATTCTCTACTGGTATGGATCATTATCTTTTCGCTCAGGTTGAATTAAATGTTCTTCGCGCCAAGATCTACGCCTCCTTGCCTCAAAGGGCAAATCTTAACGACAGCGAGATCATGGACTTGGTTAGAGATGCCAAACTCGATATCGATGTCTGGTTTCATGATTGGATTCGTATCTCTCAACCACATCACCAAACTATGCCATGGTTCGTCCCGAATCTATCCGTTCAACGATGTTGGGCTGATAACATGGCTCTTTGTCGCGCCGTACGAGCTGCAGGCGTCGAGAATGTGAATGTCATGTCGCCAACGCAAAAGATCATCCTTGACATGACGAAGGCGTCGTTAAAGCAGCATCTCGACATCATCATTCAAGAGCCTCGTCTTTATCTCAAGAGTATACGATATGCTATGGACTTTGTCTGGGCGAAGAATACGTTCTGCTGTTTACTTCTACTCAAGCTATGCGCTCTTCTTCCTGATGGAGAAGATCAGCAATCTCAGCACGACCTGGTCGCCAAAGCGAGTATTTTACTCAATGAGCTAGAGACAGCTGTTGCTGGTGGACTTAAAGGCGACAGTCGATCGAATACGAGTGTCTTGTATCTCCAGCTTCTGAAGAAGAGCATCCAGAAGTACAAGAGAGGGCTTAACTTAGACACGAATGACCCTACAGAAACCGATACCACGGAAGAGCGACGAGATGGGTACACCGACCTCGAATCGTTTGTGCCTGACCAATTCGTCTTTGAGTGGGACTTTCCAGGGTTGACATTATTTTCTTCGCCGATCAATGAGACAACCTGGTTGAATGAATTTTTGACGGGCGCGCAAGACTTTGGGGAGAGTGGAGGAAGTATAAATTGGGCGCTTATAGACTTCTCGATGTAAGACAAAGCATAACATTCAGGCTAATAGAGTATATACGGTGTAATATTGAAACTAATAATTATGCTCATCTACGCTTCTTCATTCATGTCATGAAAGAACCATCAATCTAATTAAAAGCTTAGAAACCTTCCTTGAGGTAACCGAAGGAGAGCTTAGGGTCTTGGTATCCCTTGTCACCAGGGAAAATGCTGTAGTCCCAAACGGTGTAAAAGTTTCGGATGAATCGGGTACCAATAAGAGCATAACCCTCAGGACCGTCATCGAAAGGAGGCCAGCAAGCGTCATCACGGTTGGCAAAGCCAGGAAGCTTGAGCTGATCTCCTCGGACAGTAATGTTGACGTTGTTATCGTAGAATCCGACATTGAAGGTGACGGACCAATCCTTGGTGAACTCGCTGCAGAGGGGGACATATTCGTGGGCGAGAATAGCACTGTAGTTCATGCCAATGGACTCATAGAGCTCGTCGATGTAGGACTTGGGGATTGTGATGCCAGAAGCGCCAGTGTCGAAAATGGTGGTCATGCCGTATGTCTCGATCTTGTGGCTCTGGTTCTTGCCTTGGTGGGCTGTGAGGCCGTACAAACCGGATCGCCAGACGTCGAAGTCGCCATTGTTGGTGCCGATCTGGAAAGTCATCAAGTCACCCTCGACGTACTTGTCCTCACGAGATCCTCCGAGAGTGAGAAGGCCGTTGCCAGGCTCTCCGTTGGTGTCATCGCCGTCGGCGACAGAGTAGTAAATGCCGAACTTGGGCTCATCGACGAGCTTCTGTCGCATCATGGAAGAGAAAACGGGGGTGGCGTTTCCATCGGTAATGCTGTCGAATCCAAGACCCATGAAACCAGCGGCAGGGAGAGAGGACCAGTTGCTCGTGTTGGCAGCAATGAACTTGGAGTCCCAGGTCAGGCCGCCAGCTGAGAACTTATCCTGGACAGTAGGGCCGGCGACCACACCTCCGAGGTAATCGATAGTGGCGTCATCTCCAGTCAATTTTCCAGTGGAAGACTCAGAGATGTTGTATCCGGTTCGTTTGCCCTTCAAGGCGTGTACGCAATTCTCGGCGCAATCGGCATCGACCATCCAAGCGGAGGAGCTTCCAGTGTCGAAGAGGAGCTGGAACTTTTCGGCAGGTGTTCCAACGTCAAACTCGACCATTTTCTAGTCCAGTTAGTCGATACTCCAGCGCATAGGAATTTGCTTAGTAAACGTACATAACCCCATTTGATGAAGACGGGCAGGTCAAGGACAGCAGCCGAAGCAGCGCCCACAAGAGAAGAAGCCAAGACGGCCTTGGTGAAACGAGTGGCAACCATCTTGATGTCTTTACTTTGATATCTTGAAGGATGAAGAGTAAAGATGATCAACTACGAAAAGAGAGAAATGGTGTATTCCTTATAACCAGTGGCACGCTCTGACCGTTGAGACGTGATGTGCGCCGAGTAAAATTAAGTGGGCTTGGTACTCCATTAACACGAGCCAATCTCGGTAGATCCGGTCTATCTTTAGACTGCGTCGACTCTTGGACAGTCCTTTCTCAGCAGTTCATGCGCTTCATGACGATTTTTGTCATGAATTGGCGCCTGAGCTTTTAAATAAGGCTAGACAGCTTCTCATCGACATGGCTAGTTTTACTAGAAGGTGGCGGCATTGATGGGAATGACATCACGCCTACTTTGACACCAGCCGGCAGATGTGGGCGCGCCCAGGCACTAGCTAAACTTACCACCGGCGATTATAATCTACGGACTTGGGTGAGTGAGAACAAGGCGAGCTGGCAAGTATTGCAGACGAACTCAGGCCTCGATGGTCATAAGGCTCGAATTGGAGGGTATGCATATTCTGCGATGGCATTGCAAGGGATCAAACCCCTTTATGGCATCGTGACCCCCTCTGACCGAACCGTTCATCCACGATTTCTTTACCTTGATGAGGTTAGCGTCACCAGGTACGATGAAACCTCTTGGCAGGTGGGATCTTCAGAGTGGGATACGAAGGTGCATGGCTCGCCGGCAGGCACAAAATGTCAAAGGAACGAGGTAATGCAGCATGGGAAAAAGATAAGATGGGCGGGCAGTAACAATTTTTGTAGCTGGCGGCATGACGGCATGTTCTTGCTTTCTTCTAGAAAAGTTCGATTTTTCCGGCACTTCGGATCAAGGCTTTCGCATGACAGCGCTAGTGTTTGACTAACCCTGAGTAATCATGTTCCTGCAAGGATATAAACCTGGTTTTATCCGGCTATCCGGAACTGGCTTGGACCTGTCCAGAGATAATTCTTTTTCCTTTAGGTTAGGCTGAAGTAGAGTTTTGAAGTTGAGGTGGGAACAACGTGTTTTATAATAAGGGTCCTTTCCTGACTAAGTATTTGTGTTCCGACGCCTTGGTTCTTAGTCCTCGATTTTTCCCACGATGAAACCTCAAAACAGGGTTCCGGGAAGACGATGGAATGGGGCAAGCAAATGAAATCTTGAAGAGTTTGTTTTAGTATATTATAAGTCAAAGAGTGCCAATCCAGACCTTGAACATTTCTATACCAACTACCAACTACTCACGTTCTTTATACTATACCAAAATGCGCTTCTTTGCTCTCTCCCTTGTCGCGCTGTCGACTTCGGTACTGGCCGCCGATTGCGACACTGGCTACGACTACATCGTTGTTGGTGGTGGCCCCTCCGGTATCATCACTGCTGAGCGACTTTCCGAAGCGAACAAGAAGGTCCTCCTCCTCGAGCGCGGCCAGAAGGGCCCTACCATCGAAACCGGATCGAACCATACTCTTCCTTGGGACAACTCTCTTACACCTATCGACGTCCCCGGTCTTTCCGCTGCTGTCGGCGGTCTTGATATCTGGAATGAGTACATGTGCGATGACACTGCTGGTCTTGCCGCTTGTGTTCTCGGCGGAGGTGTCACTGTGAACTACATGGTCTTCGTCCACCCTCCCGAGCGCGACTTCAACGACAAATGGCCCAAGGGTTGGAAGTGGGATGATGTCAAGCCTGCTGCTGAGAAGTTGTATGCTCGCAACCCTGGTACCCTTGTGCCTTCCAAGGACAACAAGAAGTACGACACCGGTCTTTATAAGACTCTGTCCAAGTTCCTTAACAAGGCTGGATGGAAGTCTGTTGATATGATAAAGCAGCCCAACGAGAAGCACCAGGTCTACAGCTGGCCTTCTTGGAACGTCCAGAATTCTCTTCGTGCTGGACCTGTCAAGACCTACCTACCCCTCGCTGAGAAGCGTGACAACTTCAAGCTCCAGATGGGTACCAAGGTCATTCGCGTTGTCCGATCTGGCTCGGTTGCCAAGGGTGTGGAGGTCGAGACCGCCGATGGTAAGAAGGAAATCATCCGTCTTTCCAAGGGTGGCCGTGTCGTCCTCTCCGCTGGTGCTCTCTCTACTCCCCGTCTTCTGATCAACTCTGGTATCGGACCCAAGAAGCAGATCCTCAACGCCAAGAAGTCTGGTGTTACTCTGCCTTCTCAGCGCAACTGGATTGACCTCCCCGTCGGTCAGGAGCTCCTGGACCACCCTATCTTCTCCTTCAACGTCAAGACTGATGGCAAGTGGGGTATGCTCGACACCGACAGCGTTCTCAACGGCACCGACACCAAGAACATAAAACTCTTTGAGGACAGGTCCTCTGGCGTTCTCACCCAGGGCCGTCACCGTCTGATCTTCTTCACTTCTCGCAAGGGATCTGATGGCAAGACCCGTTACTTCCAGGGTTCTACCTCCGCTGCTGGTGAGGGTGTCATCTCTATCAAGGTCTACATGACCCACGGTCTCACTTCTTCCGGTGTTCTGGGTCTGGGTGAGGATGGCAAGACTGTTTTCGAGAAGAAGCCTTACCTTACTACCGAGGCTGATACCAAGGCCGCCAAGGCTTTCGTTGAGGAGTTCATTTCTTCTATCACTGATGCTTCCACCGGATACACCCTTCAGGGTAAGACCAACGCTACTGCTATTCTCGCTGCTCCTGAGAACGGAAACCACTACGTTGGTACTGCCAAGATTGGCTCTGTTGTTGATACCAATGCAAAGGTCTACGGAATGGACAACCTTGTAAGTGAAACTCTACAACCGCCGTTACTCAGAAACTAACCGAAAACAGTTCATCACTGATGCCAGTATTCACCCCGATCTTGCCACTGGCAACATCCAGACTATTGTCATGGTTGCTGCTGAGGCTGCTGTTGCCAAGATCCTGGCCAAGTAAGATTTGTCAACAGTGGAAAATGAAGTCTATATAATTCCATGATTAATAAATATAATAAATCAGTCTATCATCATGTTCAAGTGACTTGCTTTGTGATTTAAAACTCTCGAATCAAGATGTGGGCCATAAATAACGAACAAATGCCCACGTCTACGTCCTTTTTGTGCCTACTTGTGCTTGATAGCCGAGGAGCTTTTCGGCCGAAGACTCCTGAGTCCACATTAATCTCCGTATATAGTGCAATGCATATCCCGTGTCTTGGCTCTCCAGTTCTCCAGTTTATCCCCAGTATTATCACGAATTTCCATTTTTGCAATAGTCCATATGACAACAACCTTACCCTGCATCATTAAAATGCTGGACCACGATGGAACACAGGGTATCATCGAGCATTCAAACAGACCGGGATGATGACAATCTCAACGAGTTCCGAGACTTTTTCTATTCTTTCACACGAAGAATATCAGCCCATGTGATTAAACGTCCAGATAGCCTGGATATCGAGGTTTTGCAAGATTGATCAGAATGATCTGGTATTCGTTACATAAATAGCTTAAAATGAGAGATATACGACCGCCTCTATTTACTCGCAAGTGTAAGAAGCGTAGTAAGGTCCAGGCTCACCACCCAAATCAACCAGACACATGTAGGTTCCATCGTCAGACAGCTTCGCATCCTTCTCCGCCTTCTCCTTGGTGTATTCAACAATAACGTCTCCGTTGCAGCTGAGGCCCACTCCGTTGTACAACTTGACGGTGCATCCGTCGTCCCAGTCCTTGACGAGCATGGCATTCAGGTCGTAGTAAGCCATCATACAGTCGTTGCCCTGGTTGGGCTCACCGCCGGCTGAGTTGTCTGCGGCGCTACCCTCGGGCTTGGAGCAGACGTTTTGGGTGCCCCAGAACTCAAGGAGCCATGCGTTGGTGGTTTGGGCAGTGAAGAGGGTCATAGCCAGGGTTGTAAGGGCGCTGAAGGCGTGCATTTTCGTGGTTGTTTGTGGTTGAAGTTGGGAAACTGTTTGGGAAGACTGAGTTTAGAGGTGAAGATTGAGTAGTGGTTTGATGGCTTGTGCTCGAAGGGTTGAGTGTGGATGAGATTGAGAGAAGGGCGGTTGATGGAACAACTTTATACACGTCCTGAGGGCATTCTTGTCACGGAATCATTTCGAACAAGACCGAGTCAAAACTTGCTTCATACATCAATCGCGATCAGCGTTGAAGGATTCAATCCTCTTGATTGAATGACGCTGATGACTTCGGCTCAACGTCGTGAAAACTTGTTGAATTGGTCCAAGTTCCTCAGGTTCCATGTTCCTGAGTGATCTGCACAACGGACTTCAAAGAAGTCACCGATATTCCCACAATAATCTCTCCACGACTCTATCGGTTGTCTCTGCACGATACTCGGCCGGTCGGGTATAACAGCCCAGTAAAAGGCCGAGAGAATCTCCTGATTCGACGTCAAAGGAGCATGCCGTGCCAATGCGGGCAGTGACAGGCGGTTGCATTGAAGGATCGAGCTTTAATGAGCTTTATGTCTTGAATGGTAGCCGCTGATTGGTCGCCCAGTGCCGATCATGTCCTGCGCTCGGAGGTTAAACTTGTTTACACCTCCTCAAGAAGAAAGGTTAGATCCTTCAGCGGAGAATTACAAGGGGGAATCCGCGCGCCATGACGACATTCCGAATTGTCTGTTACACAATATTCATGGGGTCGTACCTATTCTCTTGTGCTGCGCCCAGTCTTGGCGAATCCTTCAGGGGATATAATCGGCAGTTGACCAGGGGGATTAAGCGGGTCACGGACGATAAATCTCGCGGGAATTCGTTTTCCTGCTGTATGTAGAAGAATTAGTGGATAAGATACCACATGGATTGGTACCACAGTTATGCTGATCTTGAAACTATCTCCACGAAAGTCAGACACGAGGCTGATTCCACCTCGATAAGTGGAAGGCGGAGAGGATCATCGTGATCGGGGGCTTTATTCGGGACGGGACAGCATCCTTTGAATCCTACAAGTGGAACTTGTTGAGATATTGACAAAAACGTTAATTCGTATCACGAACAAGACGTCATGGACTGTAACTCTCATCTCGATGCGTGTTGGGAAATGTCTTGAAGGTATTCACGATTATCTATAAGAATCAACCTCTCAGACTTGGAAACTAACTTTATCCTCATCATCAAGCTCAGCAACCACACAGCCTACCTACTCAACCTCAACAGTTTCAAGTCTTCTGACTGCATCCTTTACCAGTCTTCAAAATGATGACCAAAGCTTCCCTTTTCTCCATGGCCCTCGCTGCCATCCGGGTTCAAGCCCAGGTGCCTACAGACATCAACCTCTACAGCACCGAGTCCTGTGACCCTGACCCCAATGACCTCTCCGTTCAGTCTTTCCAGCTCGGTATCAACACCCAAGAGGACTCTAACGGCAATGAGTACACCGGCTGCAACTCGGCCACCATCGTTCCTACTGGCTGGCCCACTACTGCCAACGGCAAATACCCTGTCTGGGTTGACACCTCCGCGTTCGGCGAAGGCTGCAGCATGCTCTTCTACCAGCTTGCTGGTTCTCAGGAAGAAGGAGAGACGTACGCTTGCCGCAATGGACTCTACCGCAAGATCCAGAAGGACAAGACCTTCTGTGCTGACTTGGAACTGACTCAGAAGTTTGGATACGCGTAAGTTCGTACCTCTCTTCCCTTCCTAGTGCATCCCTAACAAAACATCCATAGCTACTGCTGTGGATCTATCTGCAACGATGATATCAGCGACTGGCCCTCCAAGCGTAGCGTCCCTGCCCCCAAGGCCAAGGACGTAACCAAGATCAAGCGCTCCCCCATCCTCAAGAAGCGCCAGGACGACAAGTGCATCATCAACCTCAAGAGCGAGCCCTACACCACCTTCGGCCAGCAGATCCAGATGGGTCCTGAGGAGACCTGCGAGAAGGACCAGACCACCTGCGGACAGACCTGGACCTACACTGCTGGCACTGAGATCGTCAACACTCGATCCCACGAGGACAGCACTGAGATTGGGTTCTCCGAGTACATCGTCTTTGTCAACACTATTTCTGACGGCTACGAGATCAGCAAGGGCGAGTCTGAGGAGCGATCTGTTTCCAAGCAGATGGCCCCTGAGCCTGGACACTCTGGATACCCTACCTTCACCCCCCTCCTCTTCTGCGCCGAGGCTGACCTTAGCGGCGACTGCTCTCGCGAGAACATCGGTATTGGTGACGGAGAGATCTGCATTCAGAAGTACCTCCCTGGTGACGTTCCTGACGGTGAGTGGCTCATGGTCACCACCGACTAAGTCCAGACACTGGTACTATTAGATTGGGAACTAGCAATGAGCTATGACTTTGGGTTCTAGGTATGATGGAAGTGGATTTATAGTAGGAGATATATTTAGAGCAAGAAACTACAATGCTGTATAGATTCAACGGTATATATGTGAATCGATATAATGAAAATCTTCATAAGAATACTGCCAATCGTGCAGCTTTTGCTTGAATAAGATGTCACAAAGAAACACAGTGATTCCTCCATAAAAAGGTCTGAGTATTCGACGATGGTAATTAGTCAACTATCTAACAAGTACAACACCCCATAGAAAATGGCAACCTAGTCTTCCAGTATCTCCTTCACTTCGTAATTCCTCTTTGCGTAGAAGAACCATAAGCATACGGTGAGGACACCAATGCCACCAAGTACAGCCGATGCGTAATTCATCTGATCAGCTACGACAGATTTGTAGTAAGGAAAACAGTAGAAGATGATAGCCACCACAGTCCAGGCTAACATGGTGAGATTGGCCAAAAACCCAAGCCTCGGGTACCAAAAGGGACCGTGTTGGAAGTTGGATCGACCTTGAGTAAGCATAAGAATAGCGGGGATGCTGTAGCTGATATACTGTAGCAGAATACCTGTCGAAATAAGAGAGTTGAAGGCCAGCTCCGAACCAAGGTACAGGCACCCAAAGATGGCAGTGCCTGAAGCAGACCAGATCAGTGACCAGATGGGAGTGTGCAGTGGTGATGGAGCAAGTTTGCTGAGATGGCGATGGAGAGGAAAGCCAGCTTCGCGGCTGATGGTCCAAGCAAGACGAGATTGCCAGGTCTGGATGGACCAAACTGCACCGGCTGTGGTGATCAGGACGGGAACCCAGAGTCCTACAGCTGCCGCTTTACTTTCTGTGATACGATAAAACAGTCCCACAGCGGAGTTGTCGTCGGCGCCATCAATGCCGCTGACATTGGTCAAGACTGAAATAACAACTAACAGACCAGAGATAAAACCAACAACAATGGTCCACATCAGGGCCTTAGGGATATCGGTCTTTGGCGAGGGCATCTCTTCAGCGAGATGTGTGGCAACATCCAAACATGAGAAACTCCAGTTGGCGCCGTTCATACCGATGATGAACGCGATACCCTTCGGCCATCCAGATATGTTGACGGACTTGGTGAAGAAGTCCCTGGCCGGTATATGTGTATTGGACATCACAAAGAGAGTAATGAATATAGTGACAATGGTCAAACAACTAAAGAGCAGCATGACTTTCGATATCTTGGGGAGAGCGTGCTCAAAGCTGGCGCAAACAACGGTGATGATGTTGAGGAGCTGAAACCCAACAAATCCCATCCATCTCTTGTACACAAATGTAGGGTCCAGCAACGAGATAATAGCACAAGCACCCACAGGAACCGATAGGCAGGCAGAAGCACCAGTAGCAACGGCAGCGATCCAGCTTATAACAGCCGTGAAGTACGATAGAACGCGGCGGTATCTCGCCGGCGCGAGTCGGTTTACCCATACGTACTGGCCGCCAGGATGTGGCATGGCCGAGACCAGTTCTGCGAGGGTTGTTGCGGTGGCGAGGCCGACGAGAGCTTGGATCAGGAAGCCCCAGAAGAAGAGAGGTGTTCCGCCCATGGGCAGAGTGCTGCCGAGGACGAGAAGGAGGCCGACTGCAGTATTGGTAGTTCCGTAGCCGATGCCGAGAGCGGAGAGGGTTGTAAATGGCTTCACGGACTGAATCGTGACGTCTCCATGTCGAAGTGAGCCACTAGGACCCGTTTCGCTGTCATGATACTTTTCGTCCGACTTGTCGGGCATTATAGAGACTCGATTGGGAGATGTATGTGAATGCATCTTGTTATAGGCCACTGCATTCAGAACTTGAAGACTGGAGAACTCATGGCAATTAATAACCCCAGTCATCAGGTCTTATCTCAAAAGATGAGACCTAAGAGTTGAAGCCATGGCGAATGAGGAAGTGCGCTGCGTGGTGTTGATGGTAATAATCTGAAGCTAGGATGAATCCGGAAAGTATATGCGAGACTCAGCTTCGGGCAAATCGCTAGCTGGAGCTTATCACGCGGGGTCTTATCAGCTCGCGGTTGACAGTCCGGGGAGAGAAGCGGGGAAGCAAATGCGAGAGGACAAAGGCGGAAGAGAGCGACAGTTCAACAGACGTCTTTCAGAAGATTTTTCATGTTTAACAGATGTCGAAATGAGTTTCTCACCGAAGGCATTCCATGCCAAAACCCGAGGTGGATGCGTCCGATGTAAAGCAAGAAAGGTGAATAGAGGCAGAGCTCTAGCAGTGCGTAGTCTAATTGAACACTGCAGATAAAATGCGATGAGAGGAAGCCAGCCTGTAGCCGCTGCGAGACCCGCGGTGTTCAATGTCCCGGATACGTGCTGAACGTGCGGTGGTCAAAGAAGCACGAGGTGCGCGCCAGCAGACTTGCTTCCGGATCAATGCAAAGCGTGTCACAACAGTATCCATTGTCCGAGGTGCCGACTCTCGAAAGACCCGATGAGGGAGAGATTGAACAATATCCGGCTGGGTCCTGGTTGAACTCACCAGACCGATGGCGTCCTTTGACTGCTATAAATCCACTTGAAGCAGACATCAATACTTCTTCTATCTTGATACCAGAGGAACAGTCAATACCATCTCCTGTTACTAGTTGGGACTGCACCGACTTGAATGGTATGGCATGGACCGATATTGGAGAAAGTCTACCGTCGCCATTCAGCGTCATTCAGCAATTCGGTGGTCCACAAATTCTGGAAGCCGAACTAGTACCATCACGAGGGCAAGCCCAGCCATTGTCTCCTATATCCGAAGCTCTGTGTCAAGCGGTTGATACATGCCAATCACAACGAGAAGATGAAGTTGAAGAAATACCACGGCAAATACTCCACATCCCGACCGCCCTATCAGAGTACTTCTTTACGGAGGTCATCCCTCTCTATTGTGTATGGGACAGCAAGTCGAACACCATGCGCAGTATAGTCGAAAACATGTGGCAGTCGTCAGGTGCCCTTCACCACACCATACAAAGCATGGCAGCCGCTTGTCTATCAGAGACGTTTCCTCATCTGCTTACGATCGCCCGGCAGGAACATAGTCTGGCATTGGAATTTGTCAAGAACAGAGAGGAAGCTCCGTCGCAGAAGCAAGCCGTGACCCTAGCGATGACCTTCCTGGGGCATACGTCAAGCTGGATCAGTCCAAATAACCTTGCACCGGACATGTATCAAACAAGCTGTAAAATGCTTGAGGATATGAGCAGAGATGATAGGAACCCCACGACCTCTTTCTTCTCTGGAACCATGGACTACTGGGGTATGCTACTGGCATATCTGACCGACAGCGAGGAATCGAATGTTCCGGACACAACCTCCGCGAGTCAAATGAACCTGATAGAGCCACATCCCTACTGTGGCATATCTAACCAAATCATAAAGGTTCTCAGAAGCATCGGGCTGCTCATCTTTCGCTACAGAAAACAGATGTCGAATATCGGGTTCATGACAGAGCGCCACATGGACATATTCAGAGATGCCCTACGCCACGCAAGGCGGTTAGAGAGAGTCCTTCTCGCGCACCGACTGCCTGACCTATCTCAGATCCAAGACCCCGGTGACCCCCAAACATCCTTGATCCACCTGAAGCTTATGGATGATGCCTATCGCCATACTGGGCTGTTGCAGCTGTATCGTGTCTTTCCAGATTTGCTCATTGAGCGTTATACGCCCTGGGATAAGACCAACATACTGCAGCCTGTGCCAGAGACTAAGACCCCCAGTGCTGAGGAGAGACAAGTATGGCTTACAGAATTGGCCTTGCATGTGATCAAAATATTGGAGGAAATCCCGTTTGAGTCTCGTACTCGCAGCGCTCAACCCTTCATCATGGTCGCTGTGTCTAGTGAGCTGGTGATCAAGTCTGAGCAAACGTCTGGCAACGGTAGTTTCGAAAGCCTTGATCAACTTCCATTCCGAGTCAACAAGGCTCGCAAGTTCTTGGCATCACGACTGGCAGCTTATACACATATACTACCACTACAAAAGACGCGGGCCATCTCTCAGTTGATCAATCACATTTGGTCGGCGCTTGATGCTGGGGAACAGCATGTTTACTGGTTGGATGTGGCATATCAAAAGAAACTAGGCACCATGTTCGGTTAGATAGTGCTCAAAGAACACCTGACATTGATTCAATATATCATGATACTTTCTATCACCAGCAACTGAATACTACAGCTTTGCCTCCAATGGCTCTGATGCCAATCCAGCAAACTTAGTAACCGTAGCTTCAGCCGTCAACTGCTTCTGAAGACGGTCTTCGGTAACAAGATAACACTGTGGAAACCAGCCACTGACATCCTCACCCAACATCATTTTCACCAGAGCTTCACCGGTCAACCAGCACTTGTCCATTCCGTACCCATTGAAGCCAGCGGCGATCCACTGCCCGTTATCCTGAACACTCCCGGTGATACAGGTAGGGACCTGGCCGACAATAGGCAATCCATCGGCCGTATGACCCTGAATACCAGACCATATCGACTCGATCTTCGAAGTAGACTCAGTACCCCAGCCTTTGAGGAAGAATTTTGGAAGGACAGTTGAAAGAGCTTGGACTGCTCTTTCAGGCACATATGTGTCATCCGCAGTCAAAATATCTTGCATGTAGGCTGTTTCGTTTCCGATCCAAATTTGTCCTGTCAGAGCATTCTGCTGGAGATAGTAAAGGCCTGTGTCAAACAGTCCTGTTCTAGCGTCAAGTGTTGCTTTGTGCGATAGACTCCAGGACTTGGATGCTCCCACGTTCTCGAGTTGTGGTCCTGGTTTATGGACTGACATCGTCCCTCTGAAGGGATATATCCTGCCAGCAAGCTGAGGAAGTAGATGTGAGGCGTGTCCGTTGGTGCAGTGGATGATTTTCTTGGCCTTGATAGTGCCACGAGGTGTTGTGACTAGATATGTGTAATCTGAGTCAGTCTCGTCCTGGAACTTTACATGAGTAACCGGTGTATGAGTTTCGATAGCTAGTTGATATGGGTATTGAGCTAATAATCGCTCATAGATGATAGTCAGAAGACGGTATGGCCAGATGGCTCCGGCATCGTGTTCTACGGCGCCTGATGCTCCCTTGATATTCCACCTCTGCAAAATGTCAGTTTCGTAGTAAGTATCTTCAGAGAGCCTTCTCCTACCTCGGGCACTTCATCGGCGTCCACAATCCGATGATAAGTGCTACACTCAGGAACATTCTTCTGGAAGGCCAATACTGAGTTCCGGGCAGCAGCCCATGTCTCGTCATCCCCAACAGCCATTACCTTTCGCACATCGCGGATCTGGCATTCTTCTTGAACATCCTTATCCATAGCTTTAACCATATCCATCACGTACTGGATGTTCAAAACACTGAATCGTGTGATTTCCTTGGCCGCTTCGAGCCCATGCTGTTGGGCCAACGGACCGAATGTGTGACCAGCAGCAGTTACAAGATGTCCGCCGTTCCGTCCTGTTGCACCACTTACAAGCGTACGCGCTTCTAGCACAGTAACATGAGAGCCTTTTGCAGCTTCGTGCTCGAGAAGCGTTTTAGTGACGCTACAACCTGTGATTCCAGAACCAATAACAACAAAGTCCGTATGCTCTGGCAGTGCCGTTGACTGAATGGAGGACACTGTGGGATGAACTGGGACCTGCCATGCAGATATTGTAGGGTTTGAACGAGGCAAGCCAGGATCTTTTAGAATAGCCGTAGATACATTGGTCATAAACTGAGACATGACTGAACCTAAGAAAACGTCAACTTTTGCTGCCTGTGTATTGGTTTCTGAGATCAACATACTGTGAGTAGCCGTCCCATATCCGGCGGATGCTTGAGCAGATAGCTTCGTATTTTCCGTTTCGATGTTAGGGTCCATAGCGATGAGGCTTTGGGTAGAGATTCTTTAAGATGCAGACGAAAACGATCAAGGCACTGAAGTGTGACCTAGTCTGTGCGAAAGAATACGTCCGTCTAGACTTTAGAGTTACCTCTGTGAGACGCCGCAAGCCGCTTGTAGACTTCATGAGATAACCAATTATCTGCTCGCTCCTACTTACTCTTTCTGGGCGAAACATGTGGGCGCGTGCAATGTGTAGATGGCGGGGAGGTCTCAGCTATCATCTTGGCAATCTAGACTGATTAGGCAAGTCTGTGCGAAGTAGATTAACCTGCATTCCACCCCGCACCATCACTCCCTTGGTATACCGAGGTTTAGCGCTTGTAAGCAGCTTATCATTGATACATACTCCAGTCAGTATTACTCAGAATAGGACTGATCCTCAAAAGATTCCTTTATTCAGAGTCAGAGCTCTTCTCTTATTTTCATCATGACGATATACGTGACAGATTTAAAGGAAGAAGATATTCCAGGCGCAGTGAAAGCTGTGCAGTAAGCACCTCCATGATGAATCAGTGAGCAGTACTAACACTTCCAAGGGAGGCATTCGCGGGAGATCCATATAATGAATGGGTGTATGACCACAAGAATGTCAGTAAACTTCAACTCCACCAGATGCCTAGCGTGTCGATATGTATAGCTCAGAGATGTAGCTAATCACGTTTGAGTTATTAGTTCAATGCTCAAAGAAACTCTATATCTCTTGGTATCAGGATGAGATGGGGAATGCGAAATGGAATCTTCCACGTTGCAAAAGAAGAGGGTAACGACAAGGTCCTCGGTGTCGCCATGTGGCTGCGTCCACAGCCAGCCGATCAACCTCCGACTTGGAATGACTGGCTCGAAAGCTGGAGACTGTACTTTGGACAAGTATGGATGAATCTGGTGTACGGACGTGGAGGACTCAACGTGACAGTAAGTATCAACTCACCTTCACTGTCCTCCGCGCCTACTCATACATCTCATAGAGATACTATATTTGGAAAGATGCGCAGGCCAAAGCCCAGTCAGATGTTTGGACTGACCCTCGAGGATATTACTTCCTCAATATTATGGTAGTTCTGCCTGAGGCCCAAGGGAAAGGTGTTGGAGCAAAGATGATGAAGGTCGTTACCGAACAAGCCGATGCCGAGAACATGAAATGTTATCTCGAGTCAAGTCGGGACAAGCCAAATGTGGCTATTTATGGTCGTTTCGGATTCAAGTTGCAGAAGGAGATGGTTTGTGATGATAACGGGGACGCCATCACATTGTTTACGATGATTAGAGAGCCTCATGCAGAGCCAAGCGATGGTAGATAAAGGGCATATGCTATACTTCTATGAGATTACCACGGCTAAATAACGACTCGAGTGATGGAATAGCTCTGACTATTTAAGAAGCTGATATACACAATCTTTTGCAGACACAAAGATATTAGCCAACGCAATCTACATCATCTGTGATACTGTATGCGAAGCATACTTTGTGTAGAAATGGGGGAAGTTTATTATTGTTGAAGTTGATATTGGTAGCACCTTGATGTATTGGATGTCGAGAAAGCAGCTTCTAACTCTGTAAACTTGATTACCATTCGATGATATATTAACATAAGGTCTACACAAAGGACATGCAAAACGGATTCACAGGTTCACATTTCGTGGCGCAAAGACACATAGCAAAAGCAAGTCAACTGAGAGAAACGAACTACTCTATCTAATCACCGGTAGTTCCAGCCATGCTGGCCAATTCTATGGTTCCATATTTTGACAACAAACTCTCACAGTCCGCTATCGCTTCTGCCATGATTGAGATCAGCAGACTGAACATCTTACTGGGAGGCAGTGATACCACACTGCTCGTTGGTAGCAGGAGCAATACAAACACCACCACGATTACAGCAAGTATTAGTGAAACACTTCTGTCCTGCGGGGCAGTTACTCGAAGATGAGCACTGCCGGAGACCGGTACAATTGGTCTCAAGCATACAGAGACTGTCACCCTCCGAGGTGGCCCAACAAGAGCAGGGCGAGTCAGACGGACCACATGGGCTTGACGGAAACCTGCAAGATCCGGGAGCATTGCATGTTGCGGGGTCGCCCAAGATGAAAGGGAGGGTAGGTGCTGTGCCTGTGCCTGTAGAAGTAGTGGTTGTTGTTGTGGTAACTGTAGTAGAGTTGGTTGTAGTGATTGTAGCAAAGGCAGTGGTTGTTGTTGTCTCTGTATGCTGCTCGGTGACAGTCTGCGCGACCACTCTGAACTCTCCTGTTATGATGATAGGTGTTGGGGTTGGATTATCTGCGGCGGCAACCTGGTTGAGTTCTTGGTTGTTGCGGCTATTGTCTTCCTCTGTTTTCTCTTTCTTGTCGCTGGCACTTTCCTCTTTGGGACAATCTTTGTCACAATCACAATCCTTGCCCTTGGAACATTCAGGCTTTTTCTTGTTGTGGTACCGGGCCCTGTATTCCTCGTATTCATCGACCTTGTCCTCGGTGAAGACCTTCTTGGGCCTCCTGCCCTCCCAGTAGGCAGCCTTGCCCTGGTCATCGAACTGGGGCTCCTTCTCCTTGGAATCTTCGGTCCTATCCTCTCCATTAAACTTGGGCTTCTTCAACTTGAAGGCTTCGGCCCTGTCCTTGCCGTGCAACTTGGGCTTCTTCCCCTTGTAATCTTCGGTGGCCTTGTTCTTTTCGTCGTTCTCGGGCTTCTTGGACTTCTTGGGCTTCCACCAGGTAAGCCTGTTATTCTTTTCGGGGCGCTCCTTCTCTAAAGAAGGAAGGCAGTAGCACGCATTGGCAAAGTCGATCAAGTCCTCACAAAGATCCTCGTACTTCTCGGGGACGGAGCCGTGGTACCGAGCAGCCCTAAATATGTGTTAGATATGATGATGCTTTCAACGTAGTAGGGCACACTTGCGTATTTCCATGCATATGGGCAAAGTTCGCACAGTCTTTTTCATAGCCATCAATTGAGGTGATCTTTATCGCACACTTGGTAAAGCAGTCAGGATCATCCTTGGTGACAGCCTGAACTGCACCGGTTGAGGTGGCCATAAAGGCCACGAGAAGCTTGAGGGAGACCATCTTGTCGATTGGCAGATGCGATGTGAGAATATGATCGAAGCAAGAGGAGTGGGAGAGGATGAGATGGTTATTTATGAACTTAATGCTCCTCACGGGGATCCCATGCGTGGCAAAATAAACCTTTGGCTCTCATGAATACCGTTGTCTGGATAGGAGGGAGCGAAGCAGGCTTGAAGCCTATCGCATATCAACCTCTTAACAGTGAGCTCTTCCCTCTTCATCAGACTCAATATCCAAAGAGACTTCAATGATGATTACTCGATGATCCATACCCGTACGATACCCCTCATCTATGTATTGCATCCTTCCAATGCCATGACAGAAAATATGAGTCTTGATATCATCAAAGTCTCAACCAGCAAAACCATTCGTGGTCCACTAAATGGTAATTCGGACATATAAAATTCCGCACTCAAGACACCGAGCTCCTTCCAGAATTATGAAGAAGTCTATCAGAAATTGGTCTGCCAACATTTTTGTTATCCACATCCTCCAGTTTTAGCTCGTATTCTCCATCTTGAAGCCGTTGCACTAAACCGCACGTCGGTTCTGGAGCCGTTTTCGACGTTGCTGGCCCACACATACAGCGACAAAGTCCGGCCTAGTCTTGAGTTAATTCCTTATGGTCCGGAGGCTCATGGACCTTCCACTCTTGGTTCTACGGCATTGGATCTAGCCGAAACATTAACAAGGGTATGTAAGGCACAGCAGCCTCTTCACTGGATGGTACCCCTGACACAATATCCACTGCAACGACAAGGATCGTGTAAGTTCCGAATGCCCTCGGATATAAACAATGCCTTCTGTGTCCTTAAAATAATTATTTACGTGGAGTCCGGGGCTCTCATCCTGTATATAAGGCTTGATGAATCTATGTTATCTTTCTCAATCTTCATACCAACATACACTTCATCTTTCTTACCACTCCAAACCTTTCATCATGGCTCCTATTCAATTTGGCACTCTTCTCTACGACTTCCAGGCGCTCGACGTCATAGGTCCCATCGACGTTCTCAACTCATGCAGCAAAGAGTACCTGCAAATATGCGAGCCCATGATGGAAGTCGACGCAGACGCAATGTCTCGCGCCAAAGACTTCAACTTCCACTACATCGGTCTTAACCAGGACCCTGTCACCATCGCCCGCAAGCTATCCTTCTTGCCGACAACCACAGTGGAAGAATGCCCCGAGCTTGACATACTCCTTCTCGGTGGTCCTGATCCCAGCACATTTGAACTTGATCCCAAGTACGCAGAGTTCATTCGACAACATGTCGCAGCTGGGAAATTGCTTCTCACTACTTGCACTGGAGCCATGCTCGCTGCACAGGCGGGTGTCCTGGATGGCAAGAATGCCACTATTAATCACGGTGCCGTTTCCTTCATGAAGCAGAAGTTTCCCAATGTCAAGTGGACAGATGAGAAGAAGTGGATTATTGATGGGAACATCTGGACTTCTGGCGGTGCTGTTGCTGGAATGGATATGTGTTCGCAGTGGATCATTGAGAATTCTGGACTTGATGTGCTTATTTTGGGTTCATCTCTGTTGGATTATGAGCCCCGGGATATCGATGGTATTCTCAACGTCATTCCCAAGCGGTTTGATGAGAATGGAAAGCAGCTTCCCACTCACGTCTTCAAGTAGAGACAGTCAGAACGGCTTCACCGATTGCATCTGTGCGTTCCGAAAATGGTAAACTCAAAACTATGCATTAGCTCATTCTATTGGGTATATAAAATCACACTTCAACCTCGCTCTCCAATCCCTCATCTTCGTGGCTCAGACTCTTGCACTGTGAACTCAACATCCTTCTTAATCCCATCCGGCATCGAGGGAATAATCTCATCCGAGCTGGCGTCGCCTCCACCGTGAATGTAAACATTGTGTTCGGAACTCACAGTGGCTAGTCCGGTGTCTGCCCGACCGCTGCGACTCCTCCAGCCTGAACCCCGCCCGTCGCCGAGCATGATGCTTCCAGGTTCGGCACCTTTGTATTTTGAGCTAACGTTGTTCGAGGATAAGAGTGAACCGAAGAGGGGTTTGAGTTTCTGGCGCATCCAGCCCCATGTGCTGGGGAGGTTGGAAGTTACTACAGCGACGAAGGATTCTCGGACAGCCCATGAGGCGCCTTCTTCGGGACCGGTGTCGGGGTTCTGAGTCTGTCAGTACTGAGTTTCCCGGTCGGAAGCTGGGGGGTACGTACCTGGAGAATGAGGAAACATCGCAACAATCCCGCGACCATGACAAAGATAGCGCCGGAGAACAGCACAAGTAAGCCGTATTTCTTGACTTTAGGAATTTGGGCTCCCCATAGCATGGGAATGGGGATCGCTAGCAAGTAGATGTCGGTGGTAATATTGAGGCAGACAATGACAAAGATGTAAATCTTTGATAGGGCTGGCTGGCAGAAGTCTATACCTGGTCAGCAGGTTGCTTCGAAATTGAGTGAGGCCCTTAACGTACTGCCTGGGTTGGGATAGATCTGCCAGAAGTGGTTGAATGGCTGACAGCTGAAGAGAATACAGCAGATGATAGCAATATATGTTGCGGCAATGAATGCGAAGCCAATATAGATCCGTATCTTATAACCCGCAAGGCCGGCCTAGGATAGTCAGTAATGGTTCTTAAATGGCAAGCTTCATCACATACCGTGAGTCGAAAGTAGAAAGCGCACAGCGCTGCCTTGACAAGCCAAAGCACCGAAGCATACATAACCCAACCAGCAACTTGGATCTTTGAACCACCAACCCTCCATCCATATTCATCACTATCCGGCGACAAAGCCTTGCGTTCCTCATCCGTCATACCACTGTTCGTCAAGCCTCGGAACTGCGCGCCGACAGTGTATGCAAGGGCCGTCTCGATCGTGTACGGCACGATGACCAGTAGCATAAGCCAGTCATCCGCCTCGAAGTTTCGTATTCCGACCTGTCGTAATCGCGCGTATGTTCGTAGGAAGATGATAAGGATGCCAATTGATAGTAAGGTGAACGCCTCGACGACGAAATCGGCGTGGCTCCCCATGACTGCTAACACAAGGACCAAAAGCGAAAAGGATTCATGCACGAAGGGACCGCGATAAACGGGGTATGCAGACTCTTTAAGGGACCTAACAGTCCACAGTCTATAGCATAAGGTACATCGCTGCCACTCTTCAAGGAGCATCCATGAATCGTGGGTCCGCTCACGGGGCATTTATGTATCCATATCTGCAGCACCGGCGTCTCAGCTGTGCACAAATGATGGACGACACCCACATGCATTGATCAATGAGTGGATGGTTGCCGCGTACCGGGAATTAGCTACGGATGAATGGCGACACTAGGGAGCTGATCAGCACAGGCGCTAGAGACATCAGCTTGCGGGGCGAGTCATTACGGAAGGTCCGTTATTCTGCAGCTCAGACTAGAAGCTGGAGGGTGATATCCTTGGAAATGAATCAGGCATTCGTCTCATGTATCTCACCAAGCAAAGGATTGGTCGGTAGGCGGCAAGACTACAGTAGCTTGTACGTCAGGGGTGATCATCTTGTGTTTTCCACGTGGCTGAGAACAAGCCTCAATGAATGACTTTCCCAATGAAGAAAGACATTCGGAGTCAGTTGAAAAGAGTCAGAAGGAGGCCAAGGGATGATGAAGATCAGATCTATGCACCTTCCTTGTTTCGTTACTTCTGAATGTCACGTATCTCCCGGATCGGCACCGTTCCGTCTCCATTCTCAGGGGCCAGGGGCAGCAATTGACGATGCGCATCATCAATGGGGCGCAGAGGGCCTCTCGCTGCAGTCGCCAGGCTGTTTCGTTCTCGGAGATTTCCAGACATTGATAAAACATGACGACTTTGACATTCGGTAATAGATCCGAATAGCGAAACGATTGTTTCGAAAGTCATTGAGACAATCACCGTTAATTGTGTGACTTGTCATGAAACGATCTTCTTGACTGCTTGGTTTACTTTAGAGGGGCGATAAGATCAACCACTATAACATTAGGCCAGGACCCGCCGCACAGCACAGCACTCCAGCTCACAGCTGAGCCAAAGGGCTTACGTACATCCGGATGTATGCACAAGAGCTACCAACTTCTTCGCCTGCTGAAAATTGATTAGACCTCAATTCATGACAGGGCTCGGAATGATTTAAAGAAGCAACGGTCGGCCGACAGAATTACAAGGGTTAAACTGACGCGCGGGACAGTAGATCAGCCACTGTTGAAATTGTGGCCAATGACGTCTTTGCAATCTGAGCCCCCATGTTCTGATCTACAGCGCTTGTTCCGCGTTCCGTTGGCATCTTGCTGCGGGAATTCCGTCAAGAGAACGGAATCGGAGATTATAATGGATGGGCTTCAAGACAATCATCTTTTTGACTTCAATAGTTGGAAGTTTGTAGCCTCATAGGGCAGCTTAAACGGGGTTCGAGAGGATTTAGTGCCGGGGAGCGGTATCCGTGATGCCAAAAAGATGTTGATGTGAAATGACAATGGCTTCCCGCGTGTCAATAGTCGGGAGTATTCCCATCTAAAGTTAGATCCCGAGAGACAATTTGACTCGTAAGAGTTTTTAGTTTGTATTCTATCATGACGTCTCCACTTCTGTCCGCGCACTCTCGCAAACCGTCCGGACAACATGGAAGGAGACAAGTACAGGGTAGCAATTCTACATACCGAGACATGTCTTGGTATAAGATGGATACGAGCCCATCGCTTCGAAATGTTGGACCCTTGAATCCGGAAATGCAGGGTTTCTATTAGTGCTGCGCCAAAGGCCTAGCAGCAAGCAGAAAGCGGCGTCCCAAACTCAATTCCCTGGCATCACAATGGTTGGCACGCGGAGATGGGACTACCCAGGATCTTACCATTCGAGAAAAAGTGACCCTGTCGTATCAATAGAGTAAAATTTCATCGAATGCCATACTGGTACGCTTTTTGTCACAGTTTGTAGCAGTAGCAGTGTCCCGTCGGGCGCGAAGAGCGACTGTACCCTTATCGAAAGTCTCTGGAGCTTCATTGACGTCATCGACTCGTGTCGCAAGGTCAAGGTCCATCAGCGTAAACAGAAACGAGATTCTTAGACAGTTAATTGAACTGTCGAGCATAGAGGACATACAATGCAATTAATTTAAATAATATTTCTAGAATTACTCTGATAACAACGCCAGTATTGCAATAGCATACATCGATGTTTTCAAAAGCGCTGTCTGTGATATTGAACGAGAAATGAAGACAGCATCAATGCGCTTTTGACAACATCGACACACGCTATTGCAATGAAAACTAGAGTTATGTTATTATAAGATTGCCACTCCGTCCTCAAAGATCATGTGGTATCTGAACAACGACTTCGTCGCTTCCATCGTTACCCTGTCGCACCCATTCCGAGAGTGGACAATGCTGCGATATCGTCGAAAGACCCCATCACTCTATGTACATCCAAATTGTATTAAGAAGATGTAAGTCCAAGTAAAAGGTCCAATTAAATGGTCGTAAACAGAAAAATAAACAAGAAACCACCCGTAATTAAAAGCACCACACAAAAGGCCGTCCCGTTCATATTTTTCTCTCCGACCGAATGTTTCATTCATTATCGCATAAATTCATAACCCTTCAACCTTTTTTACGGCGTCAATTGCTCTTGTTGAACAGGCTCATCCGCAGCATACCGCTCTTCTTGGGCTTCTGGTGGAAAGAGCTCTGCTGGCTGACGGGTCGCTGGTCGAAGCTGTCCATGCTGTCCATTCGCTGCATGGGTGGCTGGCGGATTGCGGGGGCTGGAGCGGGGGCTGGGGGTGCCTGGTTAACGAGTTCCCCTCGCAGAGCGCGACCGACGTCTTCGTGCTGACGCTCGTACTCGTCGTGCTTGGTCTTGGCCTCGATGAAGCGGGCTTCAGCGGCGTGTCGACGTTCTTGTAGGGCGCGGAGCTCCTCGTCGAGCTGGGCCATCTGTGTTTGGGCTTCGTGCATGAGGTGGTCGTACTCGTGGATCTTCTTCTCGAGGGGCTGGAGGACGCTCTTCTGGATGCTGGGGCTCTGGAGACGGCTGATATCGTGACCGGGAATGTTCAATCGATCGGGGGAAACTCCGCGGCGCTGCTGCTGGTGCTGCTCTGAGGCCATGGATTGAGACATGCGGCTCTGCTGGGTGTTGGGGCCCGGTCGCGTAGGGGATTCAGCGTGAGATCCGCCAGAGTCGGAAGTGCGACGCGATGGACGTCTGTAACGACCACCCTCTCGGGGGCCATTGGGTTGTTGCTGCCCGTCCATTGTACCAGGGCCGTTGTACGTTTGAGGCATAGGTTGACCTTGACCTTGAGGACCGCGGGGACCGTTTATGTTGAGGTTGGGACCTGGACCTTGTTGACCTGGAGGTGGTTGTCTGCGCTGCCCGGCGTTTCGCGCAACCTGACCAACCGGAACGACACGCTTTTAGCAAAAAAAGTTAATTTTATTTTTACTTTCAGGGGAAAACTGAAAAAGTCGGAGAAACGATGTTGCTCAGACTAGAGCCGTTCTTCTCTAGCGGCGCAGGGGAGATAGACAGAGAGAGGGAAAAGATAGCGAAATGAGAGAAGAGAAAAGCTCACCTGTTGCTGCTGCTGTGCTTGTGCGAGCATGGCGTCCTGCAATGCCACGTCAGAAGTGGGAGAGCGCATCTCGGAGCCCTCCTCACTCTGGAAACGGTACTCGTCGAGCCCGTCGGGAGATTGAGGGCGTCTGTATCGCGGGCTCTGGCCGTTTCGCGCAGCTCGTGCTGCTTCGCGAGCGTCGCGTGCATTACGAGGTTCGAAGCCGGAGCCAGGATCCTCGAGGTTGTATCTCGGCTGGTGAGGAGCCGCCATTGTTGCCATATCCATTGTGCTGTTTGTATGTACTGAAGAGTGCGGGGAGACAGATAGAGAAAAGCGGTGATGGAGAAGCGTTTGTCTTACCGCGCGCGAGACGAGACAAGACAAGAGAAAGGAATGAAGAGAAAAAAATGACCAGCGTCTATCTCCTGGGCCCGATACTCGTTTTAGTTACAAGATCAGAAACGCGATGGCTGGAAATGGGCGAGGTTGGCCCTCTCTTTTTTGTTCTGCCCTTTTCTTTTTATCCCGTGGTTGGGATCCAATGCCATCCAGGTCAGGTCCAGTCCAGGCTTTTCAGGGGTGTCGAAGACACTGACTTGGCGGATGGCCCACTGTAGACAACACCCCAGCCGCCCCAATTGTAGTACAGTGTCAATTGGGCTTTCCCTTGAAATGACGCCAATTCTCGATCTTTACCCATAATTGAACGACATTTCTTCAATGGAGAGACAGACTAAAGATGCATCGAATTGGGTACATTTTCTAGGTGCTTTCTATTGCTCCACGTTCCCTCTCTCGTATGGACTCTACTGAAACATTACGGCTCCATGCATTGATGTCTCTGCTTGGCGCCCAGCGATTGTAACGCAGATACTCGAAAGGTTGGTGGCTGGGCAAATGAGATAAAGCAGGTTATTTCCAGATAAACGTGATTCCTGCCAGGGAATTTAAGATGAAACATCGCTTGGCTTCAATCTAGTGTTTTGCTATTTGTCGATTGAGCTTAGCCAGCCGTTGTGCTTTTTTTAATTGATGGATGATAAGTGAGCATGTTGGTGATTCTTGGATTGAGTCTTATGCATGCACTCAAGGTTACACGTCACGGTACTGTGCAGCACAGTGTGACATTGATGTCGCGTTTAAACATGCCATTCCATTTCCTGCCATCAATTAATTAAAGTTCCCGTGTCTTACGAGCTGTGTTCTACGATTGGAGTACTGATTATTGATTACGGTTTAGAGGAGGCAGCTAATTGTGCTCAATTGAACACAATTAACTATTGTAGACACAAGGTTGGGCATCTATAGACTTCGCGCCATGCAATCCAAGCGCAGAATTTTCCACGTCAGAAGCGAAGCAGCGGCCCGTCCCATGACATGCCATCCACGAGCTGAGCCTCGCTTCACCGCCAGACCCTGACCTAACCATTTGACTCAGATTTGGATCTCAAACGAAGCCCAAAGTACAGGGTAAATGCTAGTCTTGGGCGTCGCCGACTACCTACACTACCTGGCATCATGACACAAGATGCGACCGTGCGAAGCCTGCTTACGGTCATCATCACCACTTCGCCAACGCCATCTGCACCATCAACAGAGCTTATATCAACGATTTTGGAGTCGTTTGATCGGCATTGTCCAGAGTTGATACAATGTAATGTTGTTGTTGTGTTTGATGCGTTTGATCAGATTGTTCCGATTGCGAGACTGAAGAAGGGACAGGTTACTCCTAGCCAGGCAACCGATTTTGAGGCTTATAAAAATAATGTCAAAGACTTAATTCTCGGACGATATCACCAAGATGCCGCCAACGGTGCCTTTACTCGAGAGGATACCAAGGCAGAGTATGGAAGCCCCAAGCATGAGAATTTAGTTGACTACTCAATATCTCAAACACTCGACAAAAGAGTAACTTTCATAGAGCCATCAAGGCGTCTTGGCTTTGGCCTCGCAGTCAGATCAGCCCTGCGAGTCATCCAAACTCCTCACGTCTGGGTCCAACAGCATGACTGGGCTCTAACCGCGGATCTTCCCATTCGGCCTCTTCTTCAAATCATGCAAATGCACGAATCAGATCCAGAAGCGCCCATCAAATATGTCTGCTTAGCTGCTGTGCGTATGCTCTCATACGCCACGTCCGCGATAGTATCGGAATATCCTATGTTACGCGATACCTCAGCAGTTCTTACCCGTGACTACGAAGCACCGTCATATCCTGGAGCTAAGATATCACTGACACCAATGTATTTCTGGCACGATAAACCTCATCTTGCATCAACCGCACACTATCTGGAGCGTGTATTCCCTACGCGACTTGCTATGCTGAGAGGAGACTTCATCGAGGATAAGATTGGGCAAAGGGCTCGCGCTCAGATGAAAGATGGGCTGGTGAGTTTAATATTGGAGTACCTGGTTGCAAGAGATGGCTAACATGATATAGTGGAAGAAATGGGCCACTTGGCTTTACTACCCTGACCAGGGCAAGACATTATGCTTGAGACATCTGAAAGGCCGGACTTGGGAGGGTACGACGGGGCAGGCGGATAAAGCCGCGATGTGGCGACAGATGAACGAAGCTCGAAGGACAATTGAGGCAAAAAGTTCAGCTGACATGAAAGAGAGTCATGATATGTCTCTGTTCATGAACGAAGAGGATCATAGCTCATGACAATAAAGACAGCAGAAGCTATACAGTTACAACAAGTCTCAAGATCAAGTAATCGGATATAGAGATAGCTAGATGACCTCATAATATTGACTATTGCCTTGGATTTTGTCTCAAATGTAATTTTGGTGAAAGAACGGGAGAACATCTCTTCGTCGGCAGATTTACCCGGCTGCAGCTCCGCATGATGACCTCTTTTCGTCCCAACGGCATCTACTCGGCCGAGTCATGACGTCAGGCGAGATCTATCCGATTTAGCCAGGGTAAATAAAAAACCCTTCCTCTAAGCTCAATCAGTCCAGATGAAGAACCGTTTGGAAGTCATAAAGTGTGCCGGGTCAATTGCCGACCAGAATGCGGGGTGCATGACCCCTCACATTGGGTCGATCACCATTCTCCATGAGCATCACCGAGGTGTATCGCTAGATCGACTTGGCGATCTGGGGCACAGCGAAGGTATAAGAATGGCTGCAATAAGGCATCTGCCATGTGTTGAACAAGTAGTCTTTCTGTACATACCGTCAATATGAGACTCATCACATCCTTCGTCCTCGCCTGCAATGCAGTCCTCGGAGCATCTCAACTAATGGGAACTCCCTCGTACGAATTCCTCTACACCGTCAACGCAACCCTCGGTGAGCGCTGGCCAATTGGCGACTACCACCAAGGTAGCCGCGTGGTGATTCCCATCACTGGCGGAACCTTCAAGGGTCCTCGCATGTCAGGAACAGTGTCGAACCTGGGTGCCGACTGGGGTCTCACGGATACCAAGGGCATCTTCTTCCCTGACACGCGATACAACCTCAGGACTGATGATGGTGTTGATATTTATATCCAAACCCAAGGCCCTACACAGCCTGATGGACGAACGCTGCTGAGAGGAACGTTTCAGGCGGGTCATCCCGATTATGAGTGGTTGAACTATATCCTTGCTGTGGGTGTTTTGCAAAGGCCACCTGCTGAGTCCAAGGGCAAGTATGTTGTTATCGACATGTGGCAGGTAAGTTACCCTTTGAATTAACAGGTTTTCCCGCGAATTGATAGCTGATGGAATGAAAAGATGGTCCTGCCTGACTGTAACGGTGCATGCTAGGAACAAAGTTTGGCTGGGATGCCAAATGTCGAATCACCTTGGTCTATAGGCACCATGTGAAGAACAAGGATCTTGACCACAGTCATCGCCGGGGTTATGCCGATGCAATGAAGCTAAAGGAAGTGACCTTGCAATTTAATTTCCCTGGGATAGACTTGGGTACAGCGGGCCGTCAAGGAGATACAAACAATGTTTTAACGTTGACGGGGAAAATACAACCTTATACACGTTTGAGCCACCATATTTTCACGTCGACAGCTAGTCAGATCTTAAACGGAAGTGAAGGTTAAATTGTTTTGTCCTCAATGTGGCGATGCTCTCTGTGCATGGACGTTTGTCTTTATAAACTTGAAACAAGTTACGCCGAGTTCACAAGACTGCTGTCATTGCTCTTTGAGTCTGGGATTATGTTCATCCAACAAGTACCTATAACAAAGACGTCAATAGTCATAAGACCAATAAAGCGAAGCGGAGATGTAACGCCGACTAGAGAGACCAAGCTTCCATTAACGCCGAACTACTAACCCGGATACCCTTGTTTTTACTTAGTTCAACGGCCTTAACCAGGGACACCGACGAAGTCAATTCGCAAGACTCTCAAATGAACTCAATCTATCCGTGAATTGAACTCAATCGTGACAGCCAGGAGGTATGATCTGACATCTCAAACCCACCTTCCAATCAATCATTCCGGGCAGAACTGGAAATACCGACCAGCTTTGGTCTATCTTTTTCGTTCCTCGCAAAGATCCCCTCAATTGAATTAATTACCCCGGATCTTAGTCCAAGTGCAGCAAGCCGAGGTTTCAGGCACCTCCTCTTTCTTGACTGTCCCGCTGTAACTGCCGCTGTTTTCCCCCTTAGCGCAACCCATCTGGGGAAAGATCACCGAAATTTCATTTTAACAAAATTCCCCCGCAAAACGCAGGGATAGCAATGCGTTAAATGTTTATGCGCCGTGCTGTATATAATGAAGTACTACTACTTTATTCCCATTCCTTTTGTTCAGTCTTGTCCGGCGTTGTCTAGCGATACCTGTTCTTTGTCGAATTACAATATGCGCGCCAATTTGTTACTGCCGGGTCTTGTCTCGGGTCTGGCTGCTGCGGCGCCTGGCAAGGAGGAAGACTTTGCTGCCAAGTGCGCCAGTTTCAGGACCTCACTAAAACTGCCTAACACCAAGGTCTGGTTCACTGAGCATGTACCAGCTGGTGGAAACATCACCTTTCCTGACAACCACCCGACATGTGACCCCAAAAGCCAGGTCACAGACGTTGAGATCTGTCGCGTGGCCATGCATGTCACGACAGGTCCCACTTCCAACCTGACTCTTGAGGCTTGGCTGCCTTCTAACTGGACCGGCCGATTCTTGAGCACTGGAAACGGAGGAATGGCTGGATGCATCCAGTACTCGGATGTTGCCTACGGTGTTGGAAATGGCTTCGCTACCGTTGGCGCCAACAATGGCCACAATGGTACTTCAGCTACGGCCATGTATAAGAACTCTGGTGTCGTGGAGGACTACGTTTACCGCTCTGTGCACACAGGTACTGTTCTTGGAAAGGACATCACCAAGAAGTTCTACGGAAAGAAGCATACCAAGGCTTACTACCTTGGATGCTCGACTGGTGGACGACAAGGATGGAAGGAGGCGCAGAGCTTCCCTGAGGACTTTGATGGTATCGTCGCTGGTGCTCCCGCTATGCGCTTCAACGGGCTGCAGTCCCGATCCGGAAGCTTCTGGGGTATCACTGGTCCTCCCGGAGCTCCCACCCACCTGAGCCCCGAGGAGTGGCAGATGGTTCACAAGAGTGTCCACGTTCAGTGCGATGAGCCTCTTGACGGTGTGAAGGACGGTATTCTTGAAGACCCTAACCTCTGCAACTACCGCCCCGAGGTTCTCATCTGCAGCAAGGGCCAGACCAAGAACTGTCTGACCGGCCCCAAGATCGAGACCGTTCGAAAGGTCTTTTCTCCTCTCTATGGCAACAACGGAACCTACATCTACCCTCGTATCCCCCCTGGCGCTGATGCTGGTTTCGGCTTTGCCATTGGCGAGACGCCCTTCCCCTACTCTACAGAATGGTTCCAATACGTTATTTGGAATGACACCAAGTGGTCCCCCGACCAGATCGGACCCGATGACTACCAAAAGGCCGCCGAAGTCAACCCTTTCAACGTCGAGACTTGGGAAGGCGACCTGTCTAAATTCCGCAAGCGTGGATCTAAGATTCTCCACTGGCACGGTCTTCAAGATGGTCTCATCAGCTCCGATAACTCTATGGAGTACTACGACCACGTGTCGCGCACCATGGGTCTAAACAGCACCCAGCTGGATGAATTCTACCGATACTTCCGCATCAGCGGCTGCGGCCACTGCTCTGGTGGCGATGGCGCAAACCGTATTGGAAACAACATGGCCAACCTGGGTGGCCAGACCGCCGAGAACAACGTCCTCAAGGCCATCGTGAAGTGGGTTGAGGAGGGTGTTGCCCCCGATACCATTACAGGCCAGCGCTTCGCTAAGGGTGCCCCTGACGGCAAGCTTGAGTACGAGCGCAGACATTGTCGTTACCCGTACCGCAACGTCTGGGATCGTAAGGGAGACCCTAAGAATCCTGACAGCTGGAAGTGCCAGTAGAGGATGGTGGCGTCCATTATATAACTTTTATTTCATCGTGCACATATAGAAGAGGATCGTCGTAAATAAAATTACACGTTTTACATAACGCGCATCTGCTTACTCGAACCATGAGGTCGGAATAATACGGCCACTGCCAAGGTAAAGTGATGTCAAGTAATCAACTAGCGAGATGTCGCAATCCCCAATTTCAATGGATGCCTTGGAAGTTCCCTCCCCCAACATGGGGGAAGAAGGGAGGGGGGCGTCACTGTAATATCAGGCATTTCCCCAGACCCGACACGACAACTCGTTCCAGGCATTCGTTTTTCATGCGGAGAGAATTACTCTTTTCATTCACTCCAAGAAGTCTAAATGTCCGCCAAGACAAGAATATCCCCACGATCTTAACACGGTCAAGAGAAAAACCCGGAGGTTGAGTAAGAGAAACTCAGTGCACAGACTTGATGTCTCTCTTCCCCCTCATTTCCCCAACCATCCCCACAATGTGCTCTCTTCTCCAACATGGAGGAGCGAGTCAGCTGGAGGATCGGGGATCCAATCAATAAGGCGAGCGTTATTTTTCTAGAATGATGATGCATGCCAGAGATTGTTGCGTTGGACATCTCCGGTCTGTGGGACGTATGATTTGTAGATCCTGGTTGTCTAGTGACCTCGCCAACCACCAACCCATGGATACGAGGAATGAGAAGGACAATTGAGTTTTAAATACCAGGTAGCGCGGGACTTTTACAAGATAAACGGGAATAATTTCACCGGCACTTTTTAAGTCCATTGACTTTCGGCCGACAATACCTCCGAGCCGATAAACATCTTACGATGGCTTCACGTTGCCAGAGTCGTCAGATTCACTACTGTGACTTGCAAAATTACAATACGCCTCCAATTCTCCAATGAAAATAGTCTTATTATCACTACTCGGACCGGTGTCGGATATTCCGGCACCTCAACACGCCCTTGATCAACAGATACCGACTCGCCAGCTCCACAAAAGATTGAATGCATGTGTCAAAACAAGCTATTTTTCGCGTAACGGAAAACAAACTGTGTCGTACCATCAACGGAGCAAAAACTCAATAGGCAAAATTTAAGCTTGTACCCTTGGCGTCGGTCTTAACCGCATGGGTTGTTGGGCCATTTTGTTTTCTCCGACCAAGGTGAAGAGCCTCACTGCCCTACAAGAGCCTCAGTTCAACGACACCTGATATGATCAAGACATATATTCAATGGCTTGATTAAAGATGGCATGTGCCAACTTTGTTTAATTCATTCACTTTATGCACTTCTTATCTCTACATCTGCAGGGTTCAAAATGGATCTCTCGCCCTTATTTCCATTCCAGCAAAGATCGCTGTCAATATAACGTAACAAGTTGTGGACCCAGTATTTTCATCGGTTGGATATTTTCATGACCTGATGGTTTTTGTCTATTTGCTAACTTTTACGTGAGAGACTCTCGTTCCCCCATGGGGCTCCACGATATACCGCTTTATTTCTCACTTTTCGAAGAGTACCATGTTAGATAACGAGATTCTCGGCAATCCACTCGGAACCAGATAAACATCTGGAGACCTTTTTCTTGGCGCATGTATATAAGAATTGCACCAGCAACCCGAGTCTCTGTTCTGCATCTCCTTGCTATTGGTGATTGTTATAACCTTGGATCACTCTTCATTTCTTCCATATCATGAGCACTGAGGACAAGACAACAAAGGCGCAGCCCGACATGGGCCAGGACAACCAACATCGTCCTGCGTCTATCCGCGGCATCGACGGTAACGAGATCAACACCATGAATGATGCCGGCGACGATATCCTCGCTTCCAAGGAACAGCACTCCGATGAGCCCGTCCAGAACATCTTCAATCAAGGCGGCAAGAACTACAGAACCCTCGGCAAGTGGGATACCGTCTTCGTCCTCATCACCAACCAAGTTGGTCTTGGTGTCCTATCTCTTCCTGGTTGTCTTCAAGTTCTCGGTGTCGTCCCCGGCGTCATTGCCATCATCGGTCTCGGATCTCTCTCTGCCTATACTGCCTACGAACTCCTCCAATTCTACAGAAAGTACCCTCACGTCGTCAATGTCGTCGATATGTGTGGCATCATCGGTGGAAGACCCCTTGAAATTATTGCCGGTATCGGTCTAATGATCAAGGTTATGATGACTTGTGCTTCTGCCAGTGTAACATTGTCTGTCGCGTTCAACACTCTTAGCAACCACTCTCTATGCACTGTCAGCTTCGTTATTATCGCTGTTGTGGCATGCTGGGTATTGTGTCTTCCTCGAACCGTCAAATTCGTCTCGCAATCCGGTATCCCCTCAACGCTTAGTATCCTGGCTGCCGCTCTTACTGTTATGATCAGCTTGGGCTTCTCAACGCCCTCGCAGGCGCCTCCCGGTTGGGAGAGGGAAATCAAAGTCATCGGCAACCCGACTTTCCGCCAAGGACTCAACGCCTGCCTCAAGATCTGCTACGCCTACGCAGGAAACATCAGCTTCGTTTCTTATATGGCCGAGATGAAGAACCCCAGCCGAGACTTCCCTATGGCTTTGGCCTGCCTCGAGTGTTTCTCTATTACACTATACACCATCGTCGCCGTTGCTATCTACTGTCTTGCCGGCGACTATACCACCTCCCCTGCTTTGGGATCCGCGCCCAGAACTGCTGCCAAGGTTGCATACGGACTCGTTCTGCCCTGTGTTTTCGCTACCGCCATGGCTTTCGGTAAGTTACGCTGTTAATACCAAGTAAATCACATACTAATTCTAATCTTCCAGGACACACTGGTATCAAATACATGTATGTTGTTGCGATGCGAGGCCTCAAGTCCACCCACCAAGTCACCGACCGAAGTGTTAAATCCTGGAGTGTGTGGGTCACCTGCGTGACTCTCTACTGGATTATTGTCTTTGTAATTTCCAACGCCATCCCCATCTTCGACTCTATCCTCTCCATCTCCTCCGCAACCACGATCGCCTGGTTCACGTTCGGTCTCAGTGCCATCTTCTGGTTCCACATCAACAAGGGCCAGTATACCAAGAACTGGAAGAAGATAGCTCTATGCGTCGTCAATGGGCTGCTTATTGTGCAGTCGTTGTTTATGAACGGCGGCGGTTTGTGGTCTTCTATCACGGAATTGTTGAACATCTTTGCCAACGATTCAAGCAAGATCCGAGGCACTTTCTCGTGCGGTGACAACTCTATTTAAACATATGCATGGATGGAAATGGGTATAAATATTACGTAGCAAGCACATAGCGATTGAATGATATATGATGATATTATATTTTGACCAATCCTCTTCTCTACCTTGTGATGTAGAACCTGTTGGTTTGACATGCAGAATGTGCCTGCAGAAATTTACGGGTCCAGTAGAACATCGGTGCAGTTGACCAAGATGCAAGCCCAAGGGTTCCAGTCACAGGACATAACCTTCGGGAAGTCCGGTGAGCATGAACAACTCATTCATCACAGGACAAAATATGGCGCGATGTTGCCATCGTGTTGAAAATCAGTTCATAGTCGAGCCGAGAGAATGGTGGGTAACTCTGAAGATCGTTCGGGCCGACATTTGCAGGATGATAGTGGCGAGCGGGTCAATTCCGTTCGGGAATAATAGAGGAGCAAGGTATCAACTGCATAAAGCTAGTGATAAAAGGATTGTGCGGATTGAATGCTTCTATATATGTTTTATCTTTGTATCTAAATTTGGCGAACCTTATCAATCATCCATGGCAGTACTAGTGAAGGGATATCATGCTGTGCGACATACTTTAATTAGGCTTACTGAAAGGGGAACACTCATTATGACTCATTTTGTGTCATTTTGCATCCTCTCGACCAGCCCCGAGGAACCCGGCGCTTTTTGTAGGGCTGAACCGGGATGTTGGGTACATCTTTAGCCGACACGAGTTTGCTCTTAGTTCGAGATTCAGTAGCAATTGTCAATTAGTGAATGAGCTAGCTTGAAGAACTGCTCGGAATCTATTGTAGATAAAACCAAATGCTCATTTAGAAGTCTAAATCTAGAACTATGAATTATAATTGATGTTTAGTGGCTGAGAGTCCCTCTGTTCCGGTGCTTTGATATATATTGGATGGTTTGAAAGTTAGTATGGTCTGTAGTTCGCATGGAATGCCCGTTGGTTCTCCCTCAACTTCAAGATCTAAACAGCGGTCCATCTGACCGAAAGGGGAAACAGCCAGATGCACTTTCTCCCCCAGATGTGTCACACCGGGGCTTACTGTAATATCGTAAATATTGGCAGAATGAGCATCGTCGTGTTCGTCAGCATGGAAAGATGCTTTGCTATCAACTATAAGTATATTGTAGAGTGCAGCTCTAGAAGTAGTTCAGTATCAAACAGATTCTGTTCATTACGAACATTAGGAACGGTAAGTCTTGCATAATTCCTTACTTCTTGTTTTGAACTATACATGATGCACATTATTTTGCCGAACCGATATTACTCGCAGCCAAGACTGTGATTTTGAGGACCCATGAACCGACATCGCCTGATATACTTTGCGATTTTACCTTTGTCAACTTCTTTCTTGTTATCGAGCTATGATTAGCTAACTCTGCGATATATGCTGTAGGTTTCTTGTTGTGGTCGGCCACTTTGGCAATTGTATTCTACGAAGAAGATAAGAATGAGCCTCTCGATCGCTGGTTCGTTTTATAGAGACTTAGACTGCTGGGGAATATTTTTGCTTCACTTGACTCTGAATTATGGGCGTTAAGGATAAACTAGATGCGGAACTATAATCGACAATAACTAAATATCGCGATACTTTCGTTTCATTTCACGCTCTTGCTTTACCGTGCGGTGTCAAAAAGGCATTATTTTATGGCCAAGTATCACGTGCATGCATTTCCACTCGTTCAACGGAGATAACTTCCTTGTAACAACTTGAAGAATGTTGGTGGGTCAGAGCTCAATACGCGATACGGCGGATACGGGATACGAAGGCTGGTTATGGTTGTAAGCTTATTACCCGAATAAAATAAAAGCCACGTCCGTTTGTCACAATAGCTTTCACTTTACAGACCGACTTGATTCATATATTATCTCTATGCAGGATTGAAAGATTCCGTTAATTACCCAATTCCACCTGAAATCCGATACTCTATAATCTACGCAACACTCACCATGACCTCGTCAGCTTTACCCATTCTACGTTCGCGCTTAACAGGCATGCAAGCCAATGGCAAATCTATCTCATTCTATAGTAGCAAGAACCTCTCTCGCCCATACAAGAGATATCTGCATCAATCTGTATACCAGCAAAGCAGAAGCCGACCAAGACAAAGCGATCCCTCCAACAACAATCCCTCATATCCGGCATTCAACTTCGACTCTCTCGGTCTCGGGAAACCAATGAAAGTGGCTTTCATCGTCATGTTGAGCATATTTGGAACGATCGAAACCTGGTTCTGGTGCAAGGCTATATGGGAGTGGAGGAAGGGCAGCAAGGCATCTCAGCAGGATTGAACAGGAACGCGTCTCACCGGTACGTCGTCCCAAAGTGACATTTCTTTTCGGTATTCTCGCCGGCAAATCTGGGTATAACAAACCGTCTGGGGAAAATTAAGAAAGCAGCGAATAACAGACAGATCCGAATGCGGGGATACTAGTTTAGCTTGGACTTAGAGCCACTCCGAATGCAACTTACATCACCACGGGACATCCCCCATATTCATATACCAGTACTATGGTTCATAGAAGGGCAATCTTGGGGTTGAGGCATTTGTCTGGGTAAGTTTAGTCCAACTGGTAGTCAAGTTGGCCGAGGTAAGGTCCGGTTGCCCGAAAGTCGTCACCGGGGTCTTGTCAAGGCCGATATGGAATGGAAACGCAACCTTCTTGCCTATAAAGCCAATAGTCGCACCGCAAACCTACCCAGACTCGCTTAAGCCGTCGTGAGATTGCAGGATGGAGTTTTCTGTCGCTTGGGTCTTCTCAGCCCTGTTTTGGCTACAGGCTTGCCTGGTCACTGCCATCCCGCAACAACATGCATCCACTACGGACCTAACAACTCTTCCCAAGGTGCAGAAAGTTCGGACCTTTATACTTACTGATATCCTCAACGAACCGGATGACTCTATGTCTTTAGTGCGATATCTACTGTACTCCAACGAATTTGATACCCGGGGAATTGTGGCAGTAACATCGTGGTCGTTAAGAAACGAGACTCATCCCGAGGAGATCAAGAGGATTATCAACACCTACGGCAAGGTTGTTGACAAGCTCAATCAACATGTTCACCCCGACAACTCTTACCCTAATCCGCAAGATCTGATAGATACGGTGTCATCCGGCCCGGTTGTGAGTTTATCATTCCTCAAGGCATGCAAAGACCTAACGGTGTTAGTCTTACGGCAAAGCTGCTCTCAAACAGCCACTTAGCGATGGTGCTCGAAATCTGATCGAGGCATTACAAGAATCTGAAGAACCTCTCTACCTCGGTCTCTGGGGCGGAGTAAACACACTAGCTCAAGCTCTGCAACACATCGATAAGACTGAAACTGAGACTGTAGCGTCTCAACTTCGCTCGCGCCTTCGAGTCTACTCCATTTCCGATCAAGATGATACAGGCGCCTATATCAGAGTCAAGTGGCCCGACGTTTTCTTCATCGTCAACGTCCACGGCTATAGAGAGTACAATATGGGTACATGGACTGGTATTTCCACTGGTGACAACAACGCTGCAAACAGAACCAAAGTGCTGGATGATTGGCTTACTCCCAACATTCGTCTTGGACCACTGGGGGCTGAGTATCCGAAGATTATATACACGATGGAGGGTGACAGTCCAAGCTTTATTTGGACTATTCAGAATGGTCTTAATGTTCCTGGAAAACCTCATTACGGGGGCTGGGGAGGACGACATAACCGTGTTACCGAGGATGAGGATATCAACCAATATGGGACTTCGGCTGATACCTTGATCAACAATAACGGGGAAAGCTGGAGGAGCCACTATGCCACCATCTGGCGCTGGCGCGACGCTTACCAGGACGACTTTGCAGCACGTATGCAATGGACACTGGTTGATGGATTTGAAGACGGCGCCCACCCTCCAAGCATCTCTGTCAACGGTTCCTCAGGAGTTGAGCCACTGCGTTTCAACGTCAGCCTCAACGACGCCATCACCTTGGACGCAAGCGAGTCGTATGACACGGACAATCTAAATGATGCTTCCGGCCTTACCTTCGAATGGTACTCCTACGCCGAGTGTGCTCTGACGTTTCTAACGAGTCTCAATGAGAAGTTCTTCACAGTCGAAGCACTGTCGCCGCCGCCTGGAACTAACGGTACGCTGGCCGTTAATGAAGCTGGTTTCAGCAATGTTGCTCTTGGTCCTCAAGTTAAGATATCTGTCAACCTCACAGGCTGGGAACAAGAACAGCCTAGTTCCGTCGGTAAAGAGTGGCATGTGATTCTTCAAGTCACCAACAACAAGGGGGCGTATCCTGTCAGACGATATAGGCGTGTTATTCTCCATATTCCCGAGAGTACTTAATTTTGCATGAGCTTAGAGCGATAATGGGCAATAAAAGATCATACTAGGCTCATACGGAAACTTATTCATACCAAATCTTCCACATCGTTTATTACAACACTGCTCTTTTGTCTAATCACAAAGTTTCTATTAACCACTAGGTACTGATATTTCAAAAGCCTTTACGTATTCCCGTTAAATAGATCAAGGCTATAGACAAAGTTGCCGCTTTCAGTAACTGCTTATGCTCTGTTCGTAACCAGTACCAAAGTAAGCGTCATAGATGGGAATTAGCGCGGGGCATAACAATGAAACTACAACCATAGATACACATACACAATCCTTTTCAAAACAAATATCGCCCATCTCTAAAACACTTGAAAATGCCATCGTCCAAAGGCAAGCCCACCGACCCGGAGCTTCGAGAGGAGCTGAAGGAAGAAATCAAGCAAGAACCCAACAAAAACGGCGGTGGTCAGGGACAATGGTCAGCGTGGAAGGTATGAAATAGCTCACTTGATATAGATATTGAATGTTCCTAATCATGTATTAAGGCTTCTAAACTGGCAAAGGAGTATGAAAAGCAGGGCGGTGACTACGAGAATGAAGCTGGATCCAAGAATGAACCTAAGAAGGGAGAACCCCAACACAAGAGCGAAGGGAAGAAGAGTCGGGAGCTTGATGAAGAATAAGATGGGAATAGTTACATGCATGATTTTTTAACCATCATGACTAAGGTGCTTGCACGAGACCGCTCTTTTGGCAGCTATGCGAAGTGAAAGTTCAGAGTAGACTTCTACGTATAGGGCAATGCCTCAAGGATCAAAGGCTATAACCTTTCGAAATCTCGTATCTTCTCATACTATAATTTCCCTTGCTCGTATTAATTTTTTTAATTTCGCACGAGCGCGATGAATTTATTTATGAAGAGTTAAAGCTGCATGCTAAAAAAATACTACGGTTAGCCGACAGCTTCTCACGCAGTCTTTGATAATCGACTGCACTCAATGAAAGAGACATAGTAATTGCTTTTAATACGAATCTCCAAGAAGTGACCACTGTATTTTGATTAACTGTTTAGCGCGCTAGAAGGTAATCCCGGCAAAAAGAACATACAACACCGGGGATTCGCTGGTCGTCACCGACCCAACTACTAATCCAGCGCTTCGCAGCTTAACTATGGGAGAGCGGACGGGATCCCGTGTTTTCTACGAGCTATGGTCGTATGTGCTTGAGAAGGAAGCTCTTCTTCCTTATGATGGTTTTGCATACAGCTGAAATGGCGCTGTCCAGATACATTGCAATGCAGTTGTGTTTTGTATACCGGGTGAGCAACCACATTGGAGGATATCGTAATAGATGGACCCGAACGTCTAGCATAGTGCACGGGCCTCGATTCATGTTCCGATTTCGAGAGACGTTGAAAGGGTATTCCGAGGTAGCACATTACCTACTTCCTGGACTACAGCCCAGGTAGCACGAAGCAGATCTCCCCCTTCGCACAGCAGAACAACATACGATAATATTGAACACAACCCTACACGTCAACTCGAATCCCTCCTCATCTTCGTTCTTTCAAATGACGCCATGTCATGCTCATCGCTACTCACGCGCACGGCCTTCTCGCTATCCAACTATCCGGATCTTCAAGCTCCACCCGAACAAGAGGAGCTGAAAAAGAGCCCGTCGATTCTCCCACTTTAGTTGGTACCTAGAACCTAGAGGGTAACATCAGCCTGCATGATTGATGGAGCTTCTAGCTGAAGCGCCGGCACTATCGATGCCATCTTGTGGGGTTTATTGCACATCATGTCCTACTTTCTGGTCAAGAAGATTCAATGATGACGGTTCACTGCAGAAATATTGAACTGAATTCCCGCTTGAGTGACAGAGGTTCCCATGGACTCAGGTAGTGTGGGTTCAAAGATGACGGGAGGACAGATGGACATCTTTTCGTGGGAACGAGATTGGCAACGTCAGCGTAGCTTGATCATCTTCCGAAGTCCAGCTCGGGCCGCTCCTTGGTGTGGATGGCGGTTTTTATGCACACGAGCTCTTACTATACGTAGCTGATGTTCCCCCAAGGCATGGCCAGGATACCCTTGAAGCTTTGGCAACCAACAAGCACCGTCACAAACCTGAACCATGAGACACGATAGCGTTGCAAAGCACAAGACCCTAGGATGCCTTTATGACTCCAACCCATTCTCGAAGCTCCAGCTTGACTCCCTCGATCCCCTATCGCCTGTTTATGCACGGTCTCGCTTCGAGAGGAGCAGACCTCCAAAGCCGATTGAGCACAACAGTCACATTTATGATCTGGTGGGGGTCAACACTTACCGCGAGCTTGTACTCAGAGATCAGTGCGCTTTACACCTAGACGTCCGCATACAATGCTTTGCGGACCGAGCTGTCGTGCTAGATGGGGTTAGATGGCAGGTTGATCAGCTCGAAGCTATTCCCGACCCGCTTGACTTCACAAAGCCACCCAGGAAGGTGCTCCATCTTAAGAGATGGATCGGCTCTAGACACCTTCACTTGAAGGTTGCCGAGCCAGAGAACCTGGGTGCCATCTTTCCAAGCCCCAAGGGCGAGCACATGTTGGGTCCCATCAAGCATGGCATTGTGCGCATGATGCCCACAGCATCTCGCCGGAGGGTTCTCAAGCCGTTGAGCCCAGGACAACGGTTTGAGGCTCGTCTTCGCGGTCGTGAACTCTATGGGCCATTTCAGATTGAGGTCAAAAAAAGTGGGCAACTGATAGCCAAACGCCGATCGAGATCCCATGTTTGGCACTTTGCGCACAACTGAAGTGCCCATCCTCACTAATGGATTGAATCATCTTGAAATATTCGAAAGGTTCATCCGAGATAATACCTACCGAGGGTCGCATAAGAAAGAGCCGCGAAAATTGACAGTCTTGAACTTGTCTATGTGTGATCAAGACGATGCAAAGATTGTGGTGGATGCTCTCATCGACTTTCGAAAACAAAATCCGGATGCCAGAATGTCAGCTGTGGTATCAAAGCTAGGACCGACGGCTTACCTGGAGACTCCAGAATACCAGCGATACATAAAGCTTATGGAAGAAAACAACATCCATATCGACATGTTCACCGGTGTTGAAGGTCCAACTCGGCAAGTCGTCCATGCCAAAGCAATAGTAATCGACGACCGAACGCTCTTCAGCACCGGAGCTATCGTGGACACCAAACCCATCGACAAAGCGGACCTTTCTATAGAGCTACCTTGTACTGCAGCCAAAGCCTTTCAGACATAATGCAAATGCCATCCTCGATGGAACGAGCGATGAACGCAGAGCGCGACTCGCAGCAAGATTGGCCAGTCTCGGTGTAATAATTAACGACCCAATAGCCAGCCTGACATATATAAGCCGCGCTCAACACACCCTCCTCCGTGGGGCCCGTCACGATCTTCTAGTAAGCGTCTCCGAACTTGTCGATCCCAAAATCACCAAACTTTTGGTCAGGCGAGCAGCGAACGGGGTGACAGTAAACATCCAAGTCCGTGAAATAGATGAATGTTCATCCCGTATTCTTGACCAAGCAATGCGACGTTACAGAGAACGGATATTTGTGGAGGACGTTAGTTTTTGGGAACCTCGACCTCATTATAATGCTATCATTGCGGATGGGAATCTTGCGTATTTGGGGACGTCATATTTTTGGCCGACGCAGAGGAACATGATTCACCAGGGGGGATCGCTTGAGAATGGGGTATTGTTGGAGGGAGATGGGGCCAGGGCTTTAAAGAGACAATTGGATGACTTGCGAGAGCGTGTTTATAGCAATGGTGCCACGGAAGCCTAGTTTAGCTCTAGTCTAATAATTATTTTATGTCTTCCGTTCCATACATGGTGAAGTGCTGTGGTATGAGAGATGCTCGTGAGAATGGCCCTTGGTGTTGAGCAGAGGTCTTCACTGCAATTTTAACCCTCCCCAGGCCTGATGGGTTAGCTCAAGCAGTCAAAAGAAGAAAGCGTTTCCGGAGCATTCCCATCCTGGCAGGTTGCTGCCCGCGCTCCCCCGCGTCAGCCCCAAAGCCGACTGTGGCCGATACCGGCCGGTGATAAGAAGATGACCACTTATTTCTATCTCCTCCGCAACGCTTCCAGTGTCATACTTCACTCCAGAGCCTTATACAAAAAGTTGACAAATAAACAAGATGCCCTTTACCGTTCTTTCCGACGCAAATGTCAACCACATCCTCGACACGCTATCGCCGTCAGATGTAACTGACCTCGCCAACGCCCTGGAAAAGGCTCTCACTCAATACTCGTGCAACAATGAGCAACAATATCAACCTCACCGCGCAGTCGTCAACCGTGATGGTCAAGTTAGCTTGTTCATGCCCGGCACTACGGATCAATTGCTAGGTGTCAAGATCGTCGGTATTACTCCCAGCGAAAAGCTGAAGCCTTCTGAAGCCGGACTCAAGAGTGTTTTGACGCTTTGTGATGCCAGAGGTCATGCTATCGGTACCTTAAATGCGGCTGCTCTGACGGCATTCCGAACAGCGCTGGGGTCAATGCTGCCTTACAGGTTTCGGCGCAACACAGAAAATATTGTTGTGTTTGGCGCGGGTGCACAGGCTATGTGGCATATTCGTCTGGCGCTTTTGCTGAAGGAGAAGGATATCAAGTCCGTGACAATTATCAACCGTTCTGCCGACCGGGCCAAACAACTGGTTGAGACGCTCAAGGGAAACAAGCAATCGCCATGGCCATCTCACATAAGCCTGCAAGTCTTTGATCCCAAGGAGGACCGCGACGCAGCTCTTGAGTCGCTCGTCGTCGATGCAGACGTGTTGTTCTTCACAACACCAAGCTTAGAACCCGTATTCCCCGGATCTTATCTCACGTCCGAAAAAGCACGAAGTAAGACTCGGTACCTCGCAGCGATTGGCTCGTACCGTCTTGACATGCAAGAAATTGATCCCGAGCTACTAAAGCAAGTCATCAATCCCTCCGGTCTTTTCACTGAAGTTGGATATCGCGGATCTGTTGCGGTCGACAGTCGTGATGGATGTTTGCAAGAAGCTGGAGAGCTGGTCAAGGCCGAGGTACCCACCGAGAAGATGCTCGAGATTGGTCAATTGTTCCAGACTAAGAAGACGGAGAACCCCGAGGATCTCAACAAATGGCTTGAGGATGGTTTTGTCATTTACAAGAGCGTTGGAACGGGTGTGATGGATTTGTCAATTGGCCAAGAGTTGTTGAGATTGGCAAAGATTAAGAATGTTGGTTTGACAGCAGAGGACTTCTGAGCATACACGGACGATTATGAAGAGAATATAATTGCCATTGATTAAGCCTCCGTAAAGGCTCTCGTTATTATGAAATTAATATTAGTCCAAACTACCACTATTTCAATAAGATGTATGCGCTTAGAGGAAAGCGAGGGCAGCGATACCGACAGCGCCGAGGAGACCAACGACCTGGCCAGAAGAGACATGTCCAGCACCGCTAACAATAACAGCAGTCTCGGTGGGTTCAGGTTTAACCTCACCGGTAGGCTCGGGCTTGACCTCGCCGGTGGGCTTCTCCTCAGTAGGCTTGACCTCACCAGTAGGCTTCTCCTCGGTAGGCTTAGCAGGCTCAGTAGGCTTCACAGTGGAAGCGAGAGTTGTAGCGGAAGAGCAGGCGGTAGGAGGAACAAAGTTGCCCTCGGTGTCGTAGGGGTAGTAGCCGACACAGTCAGCGAACGCAGCAGCGCAGGTAGCCTGGTTGGCATCAGGAGCGACGCCGCACTTGTCGCGAGCGTCCTGGCACTTGGCGAGGCAGTCATCTGTGGAGACGGGGGGAGCGGGCTTGGTCTCGGTGCCGGTGGAAGCAGGAGGGGGGATAATGTCGGTTGCGGTTGGGTAGATGGGAGATGAGAACGCGACGGCTGAGTCGGAAGGGGTGGCGCTGACGAGCTGGGCGACGCTGAGGAGGCCGAAAACGAGGGATCCGGTGTTGGACAGCATTTTGAAGATTAACGAATGTTCTTTTTAGAGGTCTAAGCGAAAGAAGGTGAATGATTGAGAATGATAAGCCTGAAGCTAGCAAGGACGAAAGAAGTTTATTTATCCTGCTCTTCAGCTCAGCTCGCAAGGGCGCTTCTGGAGACTAGTCCATATCCTCATATCAACAACATTCCTCCCCCGCAGACATCTTAGCCACGCTAGCCCTTCAAATACAACTCTGTATAACATCTCGTATTCTTCAAGGGATAAGTGCCCAGTATTCCGAAACACATTCCTCATGGCGCAATTGAGACAAGTCAGTCTCAACTATTTGGGCTATTCGAGTGTTCAACAGCTACGCCATCATGTCTTTTTGTGCTTCCATGTTTCACTTAGTAATTTCCCATCGGCATATGCGGCTGGTGGTGCGACATGTTGGTTGGATCGAGGTGAAGATTATTTCTGGCTGTTGGGACATCTTGCTCGACGACTTGAGATGGCTAGTGGTGGAGATTGATCTTGGAAGCTTCAAGGGAGATGGATAATTCGATCAGCGATAGTAATCTGGGATATATAATATTCTTAAAACAATATTGAGCATGATTGTCAGTAGGGAGCACAAGATGACCATGTCTCATTAGCTGTATCTACCAGTCGTCCCACGTCTCTGTGTCAATCTTGTTGTTTCTGCAAAAGTAGATGGGACAAACCTCCCAACCATCCACCTTGCACAACAAGAACGGTTTGCCTCGAGGACTACCAGCTTTCCAGCAAGTAAAATCTTTGAATTCATTACTTCCAGAACCAGCCCACTGATTGATTTGCTTGTTACTTGCGTCGGCAACGATGTTAGAGGTGAAGGTGACGCCGCTGCTGAAAGTGCCTTGTTATCGTAGTATGCCATGCCGCTGGAGGCCTCACTACCTTTGAAGGAATTGACGAGGTAGACGGTTTCGGCGCAGCCAGTACACCGTCAGCTCTTAACGCTCCTCTATGGATGATTCCAGCCGTATCTTATCAAGCAAAGGGCTTCGATTTCCTTCTATGCTATGAAAGTGGCCATCCCAGTACCAACCGCCTACTCGCCTTATCTTATCGGCATCGACAAGGATCAAGATCCTTCTGCTTACGCCGCCCCTAGCTCAGGACTAAAATGACGTAGCGGAGTCCTTAAAACTCGACTTTTAATTTCATGCAAATGTGATCAAACAAAACATATTCACAATAATATGTCTCAATCAACCGACAGCAAGAATGATGCTCCAGTCGAGGTGGCAGCTGCTTCGGCGAACAATCCTGTTCAAATCGTCTTGACCCCTCCGACGCCGATAATATCCACTACGACAGATACCCTTGGCCGCCGCGAGGAAGATACGCACAAAGAGGTTCACCGCCTTCCTGATGTATCTGAGGAGAAGGAAGTTGTAGAAAAGACCGATTTATCCGATGAAAAGCAAGTTTATGATGGGACTGCGACTCGTGATGATAAAGAGGTTTATGTAGTCGGGGTGGGAAAGGAAGTTTATGATGTTGGGGTCGAGAAAGAGGTTCATAACTTGACGCTTCACGATGGACATGACGAGAAGCAACTATACGACCCAAATGGCCAACTCGGTCAATATGAGCCTGAAAAAGAAGTTGTTCAGCCAGACGGTATACCGATGCAATATCCCAGCAGCACACCGGGCCAGCGAAGAGAAAGTGTCTCCTCCACATCCACCGACTCAAAATCCCAAAACAAGTTCTGCTACAAGCGGCACGTCAACAAATTCAACGAGGCCATCGACAAGCAGAACAAAGCCTGGACAAACTTCATCAACAACTCGACAGAGAAAATGGACAATAGTAGAAGGGTGTTTGAGGAGAGTACCATGGCTAAGATGAGTGCGCTGGATAGGAGTATTAGCGACGGTGTTGACCGTGCTGGGAAGGGGTATAATTCGACAATGACCAGTTGGAAGACGGGTATGGCTAACAAGAAAGCTCAGAGTGTGAGTAGTATGAAGAGCTTGGGGTCGAAGTATCAGATTGGTGGGAAGTGCAAGGAGGCGAAGGAAGAGAAGGGAACCAAGGAGGGGTAGTTATGAACTTTTTTATGGTCAGCCTCCTGGAGCTTGGTTCGGAAAACTATTTTGTTTCGGTTTTCTTTTGTTGCATTTTTCAAATTTTATGTTGTTACTAGACAGCCTATGAAGAGTCTTCTATATAGAGACTTGATCCATCTAATACCATTCGATCTCATCTCGGCTTCCGTCCAACTTTCCATCCTTATGCAACTGGACAATAGCTTCCTTCGTTCTCTTGGTCATAAGCTTAGGGTACTCAGGCGACGTAACAGGCGGTGCGGGCTGGGTAGTATCCTGTCGCACCCACGCGACACCGCGTACCCCATCGACATCCTTCACAGCATTTCGCAAAGCAGCTATGTCTGCATCCTCGAAAGCGCCGCCTAGGACTACAGCAGAGGGGACTTGAGTGTAGTTTCCCGAACCGATAGCGCTGCTCTCCGGATGTGGTGGAGGGCGGTTTCCCCGAAGGAGTTCTAGGATAATGGCCTTTCCTGAATCCCCAGGCAAGACGAAGTGGACGACTGATGGTGTTAGGTATTATGATTATAACTATAGTGAAATTTTCTGACCTTCAATCTCAGGTTTAAGAGCTTCGATGACGCGCTGGCCGATAAACTCTGTTTTCCCGCAAAGGATAATGGGGATAGCTGCTGCTTCAGACATGTTGGGAGTGAAAGGTAAGTTAGTAGAATTGCCCAAGTGATATCTATACAGAGGGAAGCCGTGAGGTTTTATACTTGAAGCCAGTCTGAGCCAAGTCTGACATCTCAGCCCTAAATGCTGACATGATATTCTACTGATGCAAGTTTCTCCTTGTGGAATGCCGCGACTATCTCGACAAATCGCCTCTTGGATGCTGTTTTAGGCAATTATATATTCAAGTGAAGATCATTATTTGTTGAGCGACAAACAAGCCATTGTTTAGTCTTGCTGATTTGCTGATTAAAGGATACCACATTCTCAAAGCATGGCTTTCCACGCAAATTCATTGACTAATTCTTAGTAGACTCCGTGCACTCTTATGAGATATTTGTTAATCTTTTCTCTTTTTCTCCTTTTCTTTTAATATGGAGTTTTCATGTGAATAGACCTGTTGGTTGTTGTCTTTTCATGCCCTCCGGCTCTTGAACAAGCCGCACTAACAATTTTCCTATTGGTCTACTAACCTTGCTCAAATGTAAGCGCCCAGCACATCAACCGAGCGGGTTATCTGGCCAGGATTAGAAATGATGTTACAGATGGAATCCTCCAGGGCGGCTAGAAACGCGATTGGCCATACAATTGGTCATATCATGCTGCGGCGCCTAGAATAAACGTGCCCTGCCAGGTTGATCATCTCATCATTCTACATGAAACACGCACTTAATAACAGGGCGGTCACTCCTCATTATCGATGGTACGAGCTTCAATTCTTCTCAAACTTACCATCACCCGGCCATGACCTTCTTGGGTCTCAGACAGCATGGCCCCTTCTCATGACCGACTGTTTCACCATTCTTATTTGGTTGATAATTCTTCATCTTCTAGTCTCAGAGCGTTCGATCGTGGTAATGAGGCTAAAGGCACGAGCAGCCCCGAGACAAGATTTTTGGGTCATGAATCTACAATGCCAAAAGATGGCTTGCACAGCGGTAACAACACGAAAAGGCATTTTATGCCGGGAACATTATTCGCGGATTTCAGTCTGACCCTTCTCCCTGCTGCTGCTCTCGGATTCGCCGTGGCGGTCATGTGTCTGGACAAGAAGACGGTTGAAAAAGAGGTGTTGGCGAACTGGGAGAACGCGATCACTGTGGTCAGTCTTCTTCGTCAACTAACTCATCTGAACGAGCTGACCCATTTAAATACAGATTGCTTCAATATTTCCAATTTTGTTCGCCTCAGTCGCAAGCAGAATGGTCTTCCAAGCCGCCCGCTGGAATCTCGAAAAAGGCGCGACTCTCAACCTTCTTGAACAACTCATCGGTAGCCGCACCGTTGGTTCAACCCTTGTGACGCAAATTAGCCTCGGCAGGTTCAATTTCCTAGGCGTCGCCTTGCTCATTCTTTGGTCATTGTCACCATTGGGCTCACAGTCCGCTCTTCGAATGCTTCGAACAAGACTTGAGCCGATACATGCGAATTCCAGTGTTCTTTACTACAACACAGATGCGCCGTCGGCGTTTAGGAATGCTTCGTTCATTTCTGGAGGCGCCATTGATGAGGCTCGATCTACACAGGCATTTGTGCAAACTATGTATAGTGCGTTAGTACTTTCTCCGCCGTCAGCCAAGAGTAACGCTCTGGATTTATGGGGTAATGTTAAGATCCCTAAGCTTGAGGCTAGTAGCGACGACAAGGGATGGAAGAACGTTTCTTGGAACTCTGAACCCGATTCCTACTCCTCACTCATTGGTCTACCAATTACAAATGTGACCCAAGGCAACACCACGTTTTCCCTAGAATCAAGCTACATCGATCTAGACTGCAAAGTCGACTACAACATCCCAGTTCGGGATACACAATGGTACGAATGGGATTCTTATATGGGTGGTACCAACAACGGTTCTATCAGACTTCGAAACGGGACATGGCATGGGCTTAATAGCACGTACCTACAGACAGTTTGGAGTATTGGTATTGATCGTTTCGTCGATGAGTACTGGAACTTTAACGATCGGTGCCCTTCGGTTGGCGAAAGGAAGAATTGTCAACGTCCGAGTCTTCTGATCAACGAGACTGATCTGGATGTGAGGCCCGCACAACTTATTTTCGAATCTGCGTTTCGAACTTCAGCTCGACAATACGTTCAGACTATGCGCGTCCAAGCAATCTGTAGTATATTTGAGCGCTATGTTGAATCTCGTGTAGCTTGCTCGCGCGACGCGTCGTCATCTCCGCAGAATTGCACTGTCACTCAACAACGTTTCTCGAAGAAGCCACATGCTGACGAGAGGGTGACTTCGCTTTCCTTCCCTGACATTTGGAGTTGGGTGACACGTGGTCTGCCTGAGGGTGTTAAACAACAGAGTTTCGCTGATAACGCGATCAGGTATCTCAATAACCCCGGAACCAGAAGCTTTGCAAGGGGTAGCGATGAAGAAGAACAAACTATCTTGAGAAACGTTACTAACGAGCAGTTCGGACGTCGACTGTCACAGCTCATCAACACATATGTCCTCCTCGGCCAGTTGAATCAGTATGCCTCGCAAGGAAACAGTGACGCGATTGCAAACTTTGCACCCAGCGTCACTGCTCCTGTAGATGTGAGCAATCTTGAGGAGATGTACGTCGTGCACTGGAATTGGATGGCTTTGTTCTTTGCATGTTGTGGTGTTCTTCTTGGAAGTGGTATTGTCGGTGTTGTCTTTGCTCACTTGGCTGCTGGGCCAGAGATCCTGGGTTATGCTTCGTCTGCGGTGCGTGACTCCAGGTACGTTAACCTTCCGGCAGATGCTGGGCAGAAGGAAGCTCTTGATGTGACAAAGATGATTGGCCAACAAAAGTTCAAGTATGGGTATACTAACGCGGTCTCTGAAGAGGGACGGCCGCTGATGGGGATTGCATTAGAGGATCAGGTACAAGGGATTAAGAGGCGGTCTTCCGGAAAAGGGAGCATGGGGTAGCCTTAAAGTGTATAACATTAATTCTTTTGAGCATTTCTTGTAGCGTCTATGGAGATCTTTCTTATTCTTTGTATACCAAACGCCGCATTTTCCAACGCCAAATATTATTCTATATGATGACCGAATACGCCATTTCCCTTTCAAACTATCCAGCCTTCGCCGCCATTGCTGTCGCCTGCGCCGCCTTCGCAGAATATTTGCAACGTTGTCTAATCGCTGGACCATACTTGAAGAAAATGAAAGGCATTGGCAGACACGCAAGAGATAGAAACGCAGGGACGGTGCTAGCCCATTGTGTGCCTAGCTTGTCGTACATCTGCTTTGTGAATAATGGAAACGCGGCGCCAAACATCGATCTCAGTACTGCATTTGATGCGAGCACTGAGGCGGCGTAGATGGTGTATGAGTCGATGAGATAGTTGAAAATACTGTTGAAAACAAGGGCCATTCCTAGGCCAAACGGGACGCCTGCCGCTACTGGTGCCATCCAATGTACGTCTGGATACGAGGTCCTACGACTGTTAGTAGAGTTCTTCTGAGTTAGAGAGGATGCACCTACCATGCGAACCAGAACATTCCTACTGGTACACAAATTCCACCAAGCATGCACCCAGGAAGTCGATTCTCAGGAGGAACCGGTTCTCCCTTAAACTTTGCTGCTTGCTTCATGTACCAGATATTAACAAGTCCAATAACCGGGATAGCACCAATCATTCCAACCGCCACACCAAGGAACGCCAGACCGCCCTTGCCCGCGGACCAACCTCGTTCTAATTGGAAGACAACAGGGTACGCGCCGAAAAGCATATAAAGCGTGCCGAACAGAATAGCAATGTATGTCGAGAGGAGAAGAACGATGGGTTCGACGAAGAGAAGGAGCCAAGGGCGGATAAGGGCTTTCTTGAGAACGACGGCTGGGGGATCGGCCTTGCCTTGGTGTTCGTAGATGGACTTGTATACTTTTCCTGTCTTTTTAGACATGACAGCTGCGCGGTTACCGAGGATATATGGGGCGTATGTTTCGGGTGCGCAGCACATGTCTAGGATCCAGAATACTCCTGCAATGATAGCCATTAAGCCCATGACCTGCCATTGTTAGTAAGGAATCACAATAAATGGTTACGAGACGGCTTACCCAACGCCATCCTTGACCTTCAGCAAGATACCCACCAATGAACGGACCCAAAGTCGGTCCAAGAGAAGGGGCAAGAGAGAAGAATGCCATAGCGATAGCACGCTCATCAGGTCTGAAGACATCTGAGATGACACCTCCGGCATTGGTCAACGGCGATGAGCCGAATGTTCCACAGAAGAATCGTAGGACCAGAAGCGTAGCGATTCCATGATCCGCTGTGCATGCTGCGCTGAAGACGACATACATGCCGTAACTAATAACAAAGATGATTTGACGGCCGTAGATTTCGCATAGGGGTGCCCAGAAAAGTGGTCCGACTGCGAAGCCAAGCACGTATAACGATACACCAGCGGTGACAAGTGTTTGACTTGCTTCGAAATGGATCATAAGTGGCATGATAGTTCCTGGGCGGATTAGAGGCGTCTATAACCAATGACGAGGTAGCTTACCTGTATAAGCACTTGAACTGAACGCAACAGCAAAAGAAGTAGCAGCAGAAACCATAGTAATAGTCCACTTCAACCACTTCTCCCAATTAAGCGGATTCCCCGTATCGTCTGGAATCCAGCTCATAACAAATGGATCTTCCAAAGTACCACATCCTGGGTACTCGTAGTTCTCAACAGCCTGGTCGATTCGTGTGTTGTCGAAGATGAGATTTACTAGTGATCGTTGTTTCGGTTTTGGCTCTGGGGTCTTTTGGCGAAGGGTTTCATCGTCGCTAACGTCTGTTCTAGAAGCCATCGTTACAGTCTAGAATCTCAGGTTGAGGCTATGCCGTATAGGGAGACGGATGTAGCCAAGATGGGGAGGTCATGCTCTTTATAAAAGATGGGCAGATCCAAGGATCCATCATGTCGGGACGACCGGCGAGCATCAGGGATGTAAAAACATGCGACTTTCTGACATCGGAGTTCTAGTCGGGATTGATACCCTGTTACCTTACGACCTTGCGGGTATCATGGCAAGGAATCAGATCTATCGTTGCAATATCCAGATGCGATATCTCCGTACGTCGGACATCGCACATTCCAACCGCCGGTTACCAGTATAAGATCCACATAAACATGGTTTTGACAGCTCTAGCGTTATAAAGAGAGTTCTAGAATTCAAAGCTGACAGTTAGAATCATGCTTAAAATGTCCGTCGGGGTTTGGCGATCACAACGAATCCCGACTGTGGATCCCGGCTTTTATCAGCCCACATTTTCGAAGAATGAGGAATTTCGGCCGAGGCTCACGTGTTTGTAAGGCTGATCAGATGCTTTTCAGCTGAGCTTTGTGGTATTTATAAACTAGGGTGTTGAGCCCATGTGAATGCATGTGAGTCTGGCCTTTCCACGTCATCACTAGCAAGATCATGATGTTGAAGGGAAAGCATTACGCTATGGCTGGAGCTTCCGTACATCTTCCGTACCAACTGTCAGCATATTTATGAATACTTTTGTCGCTGTATTTGACAGTAATTGGATGCTACGTCAGACATGTGAGGATCATCGTGAGGTTGCGTTGTTGGTGTTGATGTTGATGTTAACAGAATTCCTCTGGTCATGTGACCAACCCAGTTTCTCACCAGTAAATGTGGCGATAATTACCAATCCGATTGACGTCTACATGATGCTTCCATCAATTGACAAAGTCGCAGTTCTAACACCCTCTTGTTCCTAAAATTGACTGGGGGTAAAAAAACACCTTTGTAGATATTTTCCACCCAACTTGGACACTTGCTCATCAAGGTTCACGCTCACAAGGTGTCCCCTCAGAAAGTCGACATTATCAACCTCAAACTAAGCATCTACATCTTCTATGTCACATTTCTGTTCGCAATTGAGAAATCACCATGGGAAGAACTGAGCCTTCCATCGGCCGTCCGCCGGCGGCGTTTCGCAAAGATGTGCGCTCCAAAAAGGCTAAAGCGACCATCAACAAGGTCATTCCCAGTCTTTTACCTGGGAATTCCCGTGCTCAACAGGGTATCGATGCCGCGGAGTTGATTCCTTTCCAGACTTCTCAAGCATCAAAAGACGATAAGACTACAGACCAAGCGAAGAAAGGCAAATCTGGTCGTCGTTCATCAACCTCGAAGTCTGATGATCAAACAAGTCCACTAGTTTTGGCGGAGGCCAAACCACCCAGAATCTCAGTCAGAGAAGTCGACACACTCAAGGCAGCCAGAGACCTTCTCGAGATAGAAACTCCATCAGGAACTAAAGCCGATCTCAAGAATGATCGCGCTCGCGTGGCTATTCTAAACATGGGATCCCCTCTATCTCCAGGAGGAGGCTTCCTCAACGGTGCCAATAGTCAAGAAGAGTCACTCTGCATGCGTACTACTCTATACCCTTCCCTCAAGGATGAATGGTACCGCATACCTGACTTGGCATCTATCTACACTCCCAATGTACTGGTCTTCAGAGACGAGGAAGCCGAAGATCTAGATAAGAAGGACCGGTTTTACGTCGACTGCATCACTGCTGCTATGATTCGAACGCCTGAATATGAGATGGACGATGAGGGTATTGCGACGTACGCGAACAAAAAGGATCGCGAGTTAGCCCAGAATAAAATGAGGGCTGTCATGCGGGTTGCTGTTATGAAGAAGACGAAACGTCTGGTTCTCGGAGCTTGGGGCTGTGGTGCGCATGGCAATCCGGTCGGAGAAATTGCACGGCTATGGAAGGCAGTCTTGATGCCGAGACAGGATAAATCGAAGGGTGTCAAAGAGCGATGGGAACAGCTTGATGAGATTGTGTTTGCGATTAAGGATCACAACATGGCTCAAGCGTTTGCGGAGGCTTTTGGGGATGGCCTTGAGAGGTTGGACGACGATGACGAAAAGGAAGAAGGCAGTGAAGAAGATGAGGAGATTGATGTCAAGACGAAGGAACTGTTGACTAAGATTGGGGAACTGGAGCAGCGCATCGCAACGGTGGTTAACCCAAAGGTCAAGGAGGGCTTACAGAGTATTCTTGAGGGGCTGAAGAAACAGCTTCCTGACGATGAGGGTTCGATGCACTCGGAGGATGTTCGCTCGGACGGCAATGCTTCAAGCTAATCCCCCTGTACATAGTGCCAAAACCAAGGGTGTCGTAGCAGGGAATAATGAGTAGCATCCAGCATTAGCAAGGCGATCTAGCTTCGGCAGTTGGCTTCCAAGCTTCAACATTCCGCTCCCATCTCGTTCACTGTCCAATTAACAAACAGCGGAAAGTTTGCCTCCCCTAATCTCGCTAGCCTCAGGAAGCTCGTGGCTTCGGTTGAGCCGCAGTGCGGAGGAGATCCCGCAAAGTCGGAGCCGTCTCCGCATTCATTCCTTTTCGACACTAGCTCGCTACAACATCGCTGGTGGAAGTTCAAGATCTGCGGATTATGGACATGGATATTTTTTATTGGAATTGTTGGGGATGGGTTAATTGTGGTTTGGTCGACGGATGAGCCGTTCGTCCGGAGGAGACGTGGCCTGGAAATTGAACTCCAAGTGTTGACTGAACAAAAGATCATGAGCTTCAGAATGATAAGCCGCCTGAGGAACGACTCAATGGGTTGGTTTCGGAATACTATGCGTTGACCAGTACTTCAATATCGTTATTGCACGTCTGCTCTTTCGGATAAGTGTTTCCCTTCTCTACTTCTGTCGTCGATGTGTACTCGCACGGACAATTCAACATGACCGCCTAAAGATCCGGCTTTCCAATGCCGAGCTCATTTGTTGGTTGATCGACAGTCCCGCCGGCTACCCATCCCCAGATCTCGTATACATGGATGTACGTTCGAGAGTCAGATACATCCCCATATCTCCACCCCCAGATTAGACTGACAATCCGGGGTAAAGGGAAGCTTATTCCGCCCCCTCAATACATATAAAACTGGATCGAAGCTGTCCATTCCCCAGTCTTATCTCCATCCTGTCTTGTCTTCTCAACCTCCCAGCAACTGCATATCTCACATCCTTGCATCATGTCTCCCACTCCCAGCGCCAAACTCGGAAGCGATCGTGCTGAAATGGAACATATCCAGCCATCCATGAGCATTCCTTTGTCTCCGGAGCTGTTTCAGCAGCTGTATCTGCAGCCGCAGAACCAAGTCAAAGGCGAGCTTCGCAAGACGTTTGGTAATCCGACACCAGTTGGTAGGTTCTAACATCCTCAATTGTCAGCGTGGTACTGACTCGAACAGCCTTGGCTGGATTCTTGCTATGCACTACCCCGGCGTCCATGTCGTTACTTGGATGGCAAGGTGCTGGAGGATTCGCTGCTGCCGCAAATGTGTAAGTTCCAACACTTCATCTGTGGTGATCAACGACTGACGACGGTTCGTAGTGGCGTCTACTTCGGTATAGGTGGTCTGCTCCTCATCTCAGGAGGAGTAGGGGAATGGATTCTCGGTAAGAAAACCCCTCTATCATCCACAGCCTCGCTGACACCTCGACAGGAAATACATTCCCATCAACGGTCTTCTTCACGTTCGGCGGTTTCTGGCTTGCCTTCGGTACAACCATCGTCCCCGGCTCTGGCGCCTACAGCACATACTCGACCACTGGTACAGCCGCCGACGGCCTCAGCGAACCTGCCTTCTATGCGACCTTTTCATTCTTTCTAGTGGCCATGGCTATCTTGTGCAGCGTGTATTCCATAGCAAGTATCCGAACAAATATCGCTCTGTTCACTGTCCTTGTCCTTCTTGTTCCTTGCTGTAAGTACACATTGTCTCCATCGCTTGCGAGTACTGACGTCCCTTGTAGTCGGCTGCCTCTCTGCTTCGTTCTTCGCTCTTGCTCAAGGTTCTGCGGGTCTTGCACTCAAGTATCAGCACGTCGGGGCCGGTTTGCTCTTGGCAGTTACGTTCATCGGTTGGTATATGTTGACTTCGATGCTCCTCCTATCAGTCGACTTTCCTATCATTCTGCCATTGGGTGACTTATCCACAATCATCCGCGGTCGCTCAGAGACTAAGCCCATCAGCAAGGGTGTCTAGGCTCGCCTTGTGCAACCCGTCCAAGTATTGTGGCGGACGATGCTATCATGCTTCATGATCGTGTGAGAGGGTGGAATTACACATCCGTCAGTGGACGGAAGTCAGTATTTTGGAAAGCATACGTGGTCTTACAACTGATGGGAACGAAAACGACACGAGATACATGGCTCAAGACTAGATGATGGGGTTATTGTGTTACAATTATGGAACTATTAGATGATTTGCAATGCTAGCCCAATTCAATTGGGATCCTTGCTTTCGTATTTATTGCCTAAGCATCATGAAGGAAACTTTAATTGAACTCGTTATTTAGTCTAAGTTGTTTACGGAAGTGCATCATATCTCGTCAATTGGTTAATCTGGCCCGGTGCATTATTAGCATCTCTAGTAGAGAACGTGTCTGATCAGTGACTAGATAAATATATAGCAGTCAATTTGATCAGTCTCTGCCAACTTGGATTAATTTTATACAAAAGTTATTGTTGTAGATAATTACAATCCTCAATCCGGCACTGGAGTACTGTAGGGTACGGAGAGTTCCAGCCACGACTCGGACATGAGAAACTTTCAGCCACATCTGGTTGTAATTTTCCCGATCAATGATGATGCATCTTGGAGACGAGATTTTGTTATTGCTTTGTAACACAGGCCATCTTCTGTTGGCAAGAATAGGACGGATATCAGCCACTCCGACGCCTCTCGAAATTGCTGGATCAGTTTGGTATGAAACATGCAGGACAAGCGCAAATCATTTGTCCAGGTTACCCGGGAATAAAAGCCAATCTAGGACAAAACAGGGAACAAGATTGCCATGGTGGGTCGATCGGATTTCGGACCTTGTTACCTGTCATATTTTGGATGATCATGTGTTGGCTGAACCCTTGAAATATCAAGACATCGCCAATCTTAGCCAAGGAAAGCCTCATTGTGATATGTCATCAGTTAAATTGAATTAAATATTACTCAACATAGTGACATGCGTTAGTGTTGGTCTTGCGCACAAAAGAAAAAGCAAACAGCGAGTCATGTGCTTTGTATGGCATCCTCCTCAGCCGCAGTAAGACAGGTCTAGGTCTACCCAGCGATTGCTGGCCGCGTATCGAAGCAAAGCAAATACAGTGAGACGTTCCTTTTCTCCGACCGCCCCTTATTTTTTCAGCTTTCAGTTTAGTGACGATCTTGTGTCACAACAGCTGAGACAATGAATGGAAAAACTTTGATGCAATCGGAAGCTCCGAAAAAAGACCCTGACACAGTCGCCGCTACCATAAACAGTCTAGACTGATCGATGACTATACTCCGCTATAACGCGAGATCTAGCCCCGCCTCTACTGCAACCAACCTCTCCCTCCCTCTCTCTCCCTTCGTATCTGTACCTACCATAGACACACTCACCCGCACACTCTGCAAAACCGTTGCTTATTATGCCCGAAGATTCTCGGAAGAGTTCTGTAGAGGGCATCGCCCAACCGGATGCTCTGCTGCGATCCGCCTGTACCGAGTGCCATCGTCGCAAGCAAAAATGCAATCGCCAATGGCCTTGCAACAATTGTCAGAAGCGCAAGGTCGCTGACCAGTGTCGATTCAGGGATGATTCCAAGGCTACGTCAGGGGACGATGCTTGGGCTGCTTCCTTGGATGTTAAGCGGAAGCGCGATATGCAAGGTGAGGAGGGGGACAGTGATGATGATGTTGATGGCATTCTGGAATCGATTGGCTATAGTCGTCTTCACTTGTTGACCAAGCTTGATCAAGACGTGAGTTGTACCTTGAGGCTGATGCGCATTTACTTACACCATCCAGTCAGGGAGCACAAAGCCTTCCGAGCAATATTATCTTGATCCGAAAGATAGCGCTCAGCTCCAACGTGCATTGGATGTACTGCCGCCAAGACACATCGTTGGTAAGATCGCCGATCTCATTAATATTTCATATCTAACGTCTGTAGACTCCTTGGTCCAAAGCTTCCTCGATGTTGTCAACTTTTACTACTACATTGTCTACCCACCACACTTCAGCAAAGAATATGCTCGTTGGTGGGATGACTACACCAAGGGTCGACCTTGTGGTGTCCAATGGACATGTCTTCTCCTCATGGTCTGTGCATGTTCAGTCCAGCACATCGACAGCCAAACAGGTAGCAGAATTGAGAGCGAGCTTGGCACATCTGTCAAAGACTTGACTCAGAAGTACCACGACGCTGCCAGAGAACTTCACAGCGCTATTCCTGTCGGATATGGGCACGTTTACACGGTCCAGTACCTGCTGCATTCGTGCTACTGGTTTAAGGCTGAGGCACGGTTCGCAGAGTGTTGGCAGGTACTTGGCGCTGTAGTCCGAGAGGCTCAGATGATTAGTGAGTGACCCGTTATATGGGACGATATACAAGGAACTAACATTAGTAGACCTTCACAAGAAGCCCGTGGACCAATTACCCGGATTTGAGCTGGAGATGAAGCGACGGCTCTGGTGTATCGTGGATTCCTGGGACTGGTAAGAACACATCCCAAACTCTATCACCCATACTTACATTTTTAGGCTCGTCTCATGTCTGCTCGCCCGCCCGATGCTCGTCAATCGTGAAGAATGTGACGTCGGTCTACCCTGTCTTACACTAGAAGACTACCCAGTTTCGCCTATGCTGCATCTCAAGCTCCAGTCCGAACTTGTCGGTCTGATCTTCAAGCGTTTCGGCGGTCCTAAAATACTTACCGAACCCGCTGATATTCGTGACTACCAGAAGATCATGGAGGACTTTATGAAGACCTTTCCTCCAGAGTATGCCATGGACCATCCCAATGGACCTACTAATGAGGACCTACCATGGATCGCTCTGCACCGGCATTACATGCATACATGTACTCTCTCCATCTCACTCGGACCTTTCCGAGGTTACATGGCGAAGAACATTAGTGAATCTACAGCTACCGCTGTGGACATCGAGTTCCGATTGACAGGTATCGACTACGCGCTTAAACTAATGGATGCTGTTCATCGGTTCTTTGAGTACGTCTGGACTCGAGATACCACCTTTCACTTCGTCCCCTTCTGTATCTTCGACACAGCCGCTCTTCTATGCTCGGTCATCATCCACGCTCAAGATGGTCGTGTCCCACGTCGTGAAGAAGTCACTGGTTCTATCGCCAGAGCTTTCATCACGTTGAAGAAGTTGCGAACTGCTACCAACACAGCCAAGGCTCCCTACGATGTTTTACGACGGTTGATTAAGAAGCTACCGTCGTCATCTGGGATGCAGGCTGCTGATCCTTTCAAGAAGCGACGATATGATACTCCTCCTGGGGGTCAAGGACCTGTTCCTGTTGGTGCGCCTATGTCGCAGCCAATTGTTGAAGCCAGTCCCATTGCGCCGGCCCCCATGCCTGTTCATTCTCAAGTATCTCCCGCTCAAGCCCACTACGAGCCTTACGCAAATGCAGCACCAGTGGCACCTGGCAGAATCCAAACTGGAGGACCTTCGTACGTGGCATATCCTACCAACGATGTTGATCCCCGATATCAACACTACACTTACACAGCTCCTCCTTACATGCACTCAATCCCTTCTACAACTGCGCCATCATCTTGGCCTGAGGAGGTCAATAACAGATCTCACATGCAGAATTTCACTGCTGGGCCTCCGCAAGTCGACATGGGCTTTCAGCAAATTTCTGACGCTGAGCTGGGTGATCTTGCTATGTTGTGGAATTGGGAGAGTTTGGATCTTGGCTTTACTTCGAATCCAATCTACCAGGAGATGTGATTGTCTAAGGGTAGCGTGAGCAGGGCGCTTTTTCTTTTCTAAGATTGTCTTGCTGGCTGGGGTTGAGTGGTGTTGCAATCCGTCATTTTAGTGAGGAGTACTTGAGGGTTGTTTTCTCATCATTCTGTGGTGTCTTCACTTAATTCTATCTTTGCTACATCGCGTCAGGAAAGCCTTTGGGTCAAAAGCTATCTCATACGATAGCACTCCTGTCAGAGTAAGAGTTTTATCTCTAGCAGGTTTTGTAAATTAACTATTATTCATCATATCCATAACCGCAGTCCGTCCTCTCATACTAACAGCCTATCGAACCTTGACCGTAATCTTTCCAGTCTTGACATCATAAATGTACCCCGTAATAGGTCCATCCAGTACCAGAGGACTCTTCCTCAAAAACTTGATATCATCGCGGACACTCTGCTCCAAATCAGAGAAAGGCAGAAAAGCCATGTGATCAACGTCCTCGTCAAGGTCTTTTCGGACCTTTTCTTTCAGGTCGACATCGGAGAATGTGAGCATGCCGCAGTCGGTCTAGATTTTGTTAGTATACAGAAATGATGAGACGAGGGAAAAAGACTGACGTGGTGAATGATGACAATCTCTCTTGTGCCGAGAAGTTGTTGTGAAATAATGATTGAGCGAAGAGCATCGGCCGCGCGACCGCCTGCGTTGCGGATAACGTGTGCTGAACCGAGTTCTATTCCGAGGATTTGTGCTGGGTCGAGACGGGCGTCCATGCAGGCTATTATAGCGACTTTCCTACACATACATGGTCAGCAAATAGTCCCTCTCGTGACAGACTCATACATACCGGGATGGCGGAAGAGCAAGGTCTCCCTTGTCGAAGACTTCGGCAAACTGCTCATTCGCAGCCTCATACTCTGGTGTGATGGAAAGAGAGTACATCTTGGGTTTTTTGAAGAGCTAGAAAAAGGAGGTTAATTTTCTGCAACAGTCTGCGAAGAAACGAAGTTCTTATAATGTTGGCTTACAACCTCAAGGGTACCCTGCCAAGCCGTCATAGGCGGGGATTATGTCGCAATCCTGATACATAGGGACGATGGTGAAACGCCAATAGGTTAAATGAAACTCTACTCTTACATGGCTTGGCGCACTACTCTGCGTGGCTGGAACACTTTCTGCACTGCACTTTATTCAACCTCATTCCTTATCAATTTTGTAAAGGTGGTTGGGATGATTGGTTGCTGTGAGAAGTTGACTTTGGCGGAGAGTAAGCGGGCATACTCTGTAGTGGTAAACCAAAAAGCAACTCAATGGCATGACCAATCGATAAGAAGCTGAATAATTGTAATCAGTGAGTTAGATATAAGTTCAATGTCAAGCGCGCCTTTCATGAGGAATCATTTTCTTCTTGCTGAAAACATTACATACTGGTCACATTCGACAGTCACAGTATCAAAATCCTCCCAGTTGATACAACATCTTCCCAGGATAACAACAAATATTGATTTGTTCTGAGACGCTGTCACCTGTTAGATAGTAGAGTGGGGTCAGAATAGCGTTCCCTCTGTCAGAAGTTAATAGTGACAAACAGCCCTGACGGGATACGTCAAACAGACACATCCTCGGACACTGACTCGTACTAGACAAACGTTACTTGACCTAACAACGCCCATAAACGTGGCATCAGGCGGGAACCAAGGTCGGCCCGAGCCGATGAAAACATAAGTTGATCCTCATATACGTCAAAGCTCTTCTCTTTGTCTGTAACAGGCACTTGTGATGTCTTGTCTCATGATGAGCTCAACTACTTGTCTCATTGTCAAGATTCTCAGACTCTTCTATTTCATTGGTATTAACCGTATTATTGCGTAAAGAGGTATCACTAATTACAAATATGTAGACCACACTCATCATGAGCCGTACTCCTTGAGCAAATTAGCTCCCAATCCCTCCATTACGCCCGATGTTGCGCTGCAAAGCTGCTCAAACTCATCCTGTCATCATCCCCCGTAAGTTGGTCAACCCTCGACTTCGGTCTCGGCGCCGGAGCCACAGCAGGTGCTTCCCTCCTCATATTTCGAATAAACGCCTCATCAGACTCATCATCAATCAGAACAACCATCCACACGCCTACAGCTCCGTTGGATCCTAGGAGTGGTGTACAGTGGATCCAGCGGTTGCGACCAGGGTTGGAGGGAGGTGCTTGGCCGCCTTCGCCGTAGGACTTGGTTTGCATGTCTGTCTTGGATAACCAGCGAATCTTAGCGGTAAGACCGTTTCCACCGGCGAATGCTTGGGTGAGGGTTTCGCGAACGCGGTCGGAACCGCCGATGCGAGAAAGGAATGGACTTTGGAGCATTCCTGGGACACGGAGAGATGGTGAGGCAAAGAGGATTCGGAGACTGGGGAATGGGCGGACGAGGAGGTAGTGCTTGTAAATACCGCTGAGACGACCACCAAAGCTCATCGCAGCTGTATCCTGAAGAATAGGATCGGACAAGCGTCTGTTGATGGTAGCGTCATCCTCAAAGACAAATCTCGGCTTGTTCCAGTTCGCAGGTGCTTGATCGGTTTGTCTCAAATCCTGCTGACGAGTTCTGTGGAAAGCACCGCCTGATTCACGCACAGTTTTGAGTTCAGTGAGATCAAACATTTCTGCCAAATCTCTGAACTCATCCTTCTTGTCCTGCTGCTTCTCCTGAGCATGCTCACCCGGATAACGCTCATTCTCGGGGTTTTCACGGTTGAGAAGCTTGGATAGTGACTCCAGACCTGAACAGTCTGTCACAAGACCTGATACATCGACTTGGGCACCAAGATGGTAGCGAACAACTCCGCGTGAGTCGTAGAGAGGAGACACCATGAGAAGGTTCATGAAAGGTGAGCCGTCGCGACGGTAGTTGAGGAACGTTTCGCAGTGGTCTTGGCCGGCGGCGAGCTTGTCTCGGAGTCTCTGTACACTGTACGGGTTTGTCTTGGGACCCTGGAGGAAGCGACAGTTGCGACCGAGAACATAGTCCATACCATACTGCGTTGTGCGGTGGAATTCTGTAATTGTTAGTGCTGATCATATATTCTCATCATAGCTGAACTTACCCTCACTAGCGAACACAATTGGGTTGTCGGGTCGCGAAGGATCTGTAAGACAGAAAACCTCCGCCAACCCCTCTGAAAGCTCACGCAATTGAGGCGCCAAAGTGTCTGTTATTCTTCGCTTGATGGTGATGCTGACGGTTTGGATGTATGTGTGTGTGATATAAGCGGGTAAATCATGGTTGACCATTGCTTGAAATGCATCAGTCGCTCTCTTCTGAAGAGCATTGTTGACAGTATTGGTAACAGGATCCATGGTAAAATCATGACCATCAATTTCCTGCAAAGAAGCCGTCAAAGAATTGGCGTAATTAATTGCCTTCAATGCCTTAAGGGTGTCAAGATAATAAGTCATAAGCGGCATTGAACCAGGTCGTGACGAAGACAAAAAGTTTGTGAATCGCTGGAGTAGGACAGGATCATCAAAAATGATTGTTAAATGCTTGGCGGAAAAGAGCATCTCGGATTGACTCTCGAGGGTATACTGCTTTCCCATCGCGTGCGCAGGCACGACGAGATCAAATGAAGAAGGATCATATTCCTCCTCTGTCAATGGTTCAAGGCCATCGCCTTCTGCGCCAGCACCCTTGGCTTGAAGCGCTGGAAGATGCGTGGGTACATAAACGGAAGAGATTGAGGACGCTTCTCTATCTCTTTGAGACCAGACCTCATTATCGTGAGATCGGTAAGACATTGCGCTTTGAGATGTTGCAGAAGATGATGGCGGAGCTGGTGTAGATGCATGCTGATTGTGAGTGTGAGTATGGCCATTGTGGTTGTGGTTGTGACTGTGGTTGTGGTTCTGGCCATGGTGCTTCTGATCCCTAGTGGGTGCTGACGATGGCTGCTGTAACAGCCCAGGGTCGAAATCGGCTTTTCCATCGCCTAAATCTTGTGTCTCAAAACTGACTTATTAGCTTCAAGACGGACTCGTATTGGGTCCTGGCCTAGCGAGGCTGGAGCTGAGACATTCACATAGCCCAACATACCTCTGCTTGCTCGGCTTCATTGTGACTTGTCGCCTTGGGGTTTGTGACCGAATGGGGATGGGAGGTGGACAAGAATCCATATCGTCGTCTTCAACGAGGTTAAGAGTCTGCATTTTGGAGAAATTCGGTATGTCAGCCCAATGGAGGATTTACGAAGAAAACAAGAACAAGGCCTTGAACTCTCTAGCCTAATGACGCAGAGACTTTTGGAGCAATATGACAGGCACATAAACGGCAACTCACGTCTTTAATGGGAAACCAACGAACAGGGCGTTGTACCGAATGGGGTATCCAGTGGAGGCGCGGCATTGCCCTATGGATGGCTGAGAGTGATTGATCACCTTTGAATGACCGTTTTGACCAGAAATGGACTGGAATTTGGAACAAGGGTGCAGTTTACGAGATATTATAAAAACTGCAGATCTCGATTTTTTGTAATTACCCTTCCATGACGACTTTAATCTTTGGCGCTGTATGGCCCTTTGAATTGGTCCTTTCTTTTTTGTCCTCCTCCAACTCAACCCAGCGCTCAGGTCCCGATCCCGATGAAAGGGGAAAAATACTGAGATCGACGATCCCTGCGTCATCTATTTTGATAGGTAGGTTCTGCAATGTCTGGGGACCTAATTTAGCGGACCGCTAGTCAAGTAGGGAGAGGGACAAAAAGAAAAGGACCCTAACGTGGAGTCGTTGCAGTGGCTGAAGGGCTCTTTTTTGGCGTTGGCTAACCAGCTGAGTTACATCGACAGGGGATGGTTATCTAATGCCTGTCAGATCACGATGCATAATCGAATCGGTTCAAATCTGACTGCTGATCATCAAAATGCGGTGTTGAGTACAGATACAGTACCTGTTTTTGGTAGACGACAATTCTAGGCAAGCGTCTCTGCGCCGTGTATCATTTCCAACGACTGTAAGAACTAGCGAACTTAACAAGATTTCCAGAGTCAATGCCCATCAAATAAATGACGTACGGGGCACATACTTTCAATTCCGCTGTTTCCGCTGCTATCACTGTCAACGTCAATATCAGTGCCAATTCTTCAACGGAACCCAAGCTATTACTGTCCGACGACGCTCGGCCTTCTCTTGTTTACGTAGCGTCAGGTTGGGTTGTCGGGTTACAATCACTACCCAATACAACCGTTACTGTAAACGTAGTTACAGCGCTAAACTCTACCCCATGAAACCTACAACGTCCACCGCCGCAGGTGGAAAACGGGAACACGGGCGAAGACCATCGCTTTGGGAATGGTGATTCTCTTATCAACTTAACCGACTGTTTTATCGTCTGCCTCAACTGATGAACCATCGCCAATTGAGCTAGATCCAGCGACCTCGTTTATTGTTGAATGGAATGATGATCAATGAGCCGTTGAGGGTCAACGGCATTCCCACGTTCCGTCCGTCGTGCCTTTTCCGTCAATTGGTCTAGCTTCTGCTGAACAAAAAAGAAGACTCCATCACGCTTTTGACCCACTGGCAATAAAATTTAGAATTTTTGGGTCGCTGGGTTATCCCGGTTTACAGCACGGCAGATGTGCGTTTCCTTTTTTTTTTTCGGATCGTACAAGTCGAAAATGACAATCAGAAAGATCTCTACTTGAAACAATTAAGAACTTTGCTTCTTCGGACTCGAATCTGACTTGCATCGATTCGAAAAAGCACGTGAGTGAGACACCTCTGATCCCTTACCTTGGGCCCGACGGATGATCCCTGTAGCCATGAGCCATGGGGCCTTCAGCTAAACGAAATACGTGACTCGAGTCAGTTTACTCCACAGGATCAACGTCTTGATGAACAGAAAGTCTCGACTCTTCTCGCTAGGATATATTTAAGAAAGCGTAAAGGCCGTGATGATGTGATTCTTGCTCAAGACTAACTTAGACATGATCGCTAGCACGTGCGCTAACACTTTGACATCCTTTGGGCCGGTAACTTCGTAACATGTCCGACCGTCATCGCAGTATTTTATGGAGAGTACCGCCTCTGAATAACGAGAAAATATCAAGACGGAAATTTCCGTACGTTGATCTGACGGCAAGTGAAGGTCGATTTTGATAACTCCGAAGCTCAGCTTGTTTGTTCAGAATTGACATTTGCCTGTGTATGGTGAACAACGGCATACTGTCTTGCTTCGACTGCAGGAACATAACCATAACCATGTTTCTCTTAGCTGAAGTGAATGCCGAGAACGACTTGACTGTATATTTTCACTGTTTCCAATGCAGAAAACATGACTACCACGAGATCAGAGACGAAATACTGTGCGCTTTATGTCAATCTAGATCAGCGTTTGTCTCGGTCAACAACGGCAAGCAGTTTTTCCCCTCAGCCTACAATCCTCATGAACAACTCTTTGTACTTTGTTATCTTGTGCTGTATCTTTTCGCAGCATAGCATGTCTCTCAAGACTCGGTAATGTAGATCAACGGTCTCTGAGATGTTTTGTGCTCTCTGGCGAGACGCTTGTTACAGTAGACCCAGCCACTCCTTTGGGGGGGGGTGGGGGGTGGGGGGCGATGTTAAGAAGCGTTCTCGATTGTTAACATGATTGAACATAATAATGGCTATCGTTTGGGCTCTACAGGTCCGCAAGATGCAAATGCGTCATCAATGCCGAAGACGCCGGCATTTGTAAATGACGGTCACCCCATGCTAACGATTTGTCGGCCAACCGTTTTCTGGACAGAGATGGTGAGTTAAAGATATGCTGGTCTGTTGAGTCCGCCCTGGGGAATATTCTCTATGAAAATGTGATTATCAAAAGTCGAATAGGAAAGGCGAATCAAGATCCAGTCAGCATCAGCTGCTCAGGGTCCTCCGACTATTGACAAGCGCACGGAGAAGCCTATTCAGTTCGCCCTCTTTTCGAAGTGGTCATTTCTGGGACAGTCTATCATGGCATCATTCGATTCAGGAACGGTCACTGCTCACCTTCACGGCGTGACACAGCTCGATATCATTCTTGCCGTCACTCCACATCACAAGTCGGGAAACTGGACGCTTGTCTACTAATGCAAAGCAAGATCAGCAAGTTGGTTAATAGCTTACTACAACAAACTGTCGTCAATATATGAGTGAGTTTGTTGCTTTCACTCAGGGTTTTCAACATACAATCGAGCAACAATCTTCCCATCATCTGAGAGGGGTTTGACACGGCACGAGATGTCTGCAACTGATAGATGAAACGATGGAGGGTAATGATGGCCACACAAGGGTGATAGAAACGAGTGCAAAGGTCTAGGACTTGAGACGATCAGCTAAATACTCTATGATTGTGAAGTTGACGAGTGGCAGCAATCTGCTACGCACATGTGCGGATTCGGCAAGCAGTCCAGGCAAAGGCAAACAGCAAGCACTAAAGTGAAGAAAACGGGCGCAATTCTTGTTAAAATTACAATCTAATATATTTATATCACAGCCTGAATGCACCTTTCTGGTACGCCCGAGCTGGCATCGCATCGAGAACACACAGATTCGTCGCGTAAAACAGGCTTCACAGGTTCAAGGACAGCCCAAACACAAACTTTCCTAATTATCACAAGTATTCACTATGAAATGGGATTCCAACAAACATGGCGTATGCATATATATATATCAACTATTGACTGCCTACTCATCACAAATTTCACATCCATTGAAGCCGACATTAACATTAGGGTCTCACTGTACAAAGATGAACGACAAAGGCACCTTGCTCCTCTCATGTGCCGTCACGTTCCGCTGCTCGACTCGTCAAGTACTCGCCAGCTTCCAATAACTGCTCTACTGGAGAACATTCCAAAACAGAAGTAGTAGCTCACAGACGCACAATCAACAAGGATCAGCACATTAGAAATATACTGCCCCTTAGAGTATCAAAAGCCCCCGAAAGCATAAGAGACGAAATAATTTATTTGATTTATGCTAGCCTAGACTAGCACTTAGTCTACTTTATTATAGTAGCCTAAGCCTTAGAGGATAATTCTTCTGTTTTTATTTTCTATTGCTTCACCTAGCTTCCTGTCACTGCCCGTCACTGCCAACACTCTAAATATCCTTAAGCCCTAGTTGGGGCATAGGGAATATTTTGGTTGTCACGTAATGACTTGGGAATTATGATAAGCTTGCCTTCTGTAGCTTCGGCTTTTGACGCTTTATCCCTCTTCTGCGTTGACTCTCTGCCCTTTCCAACGCCGCTCTGTTGATTAGCTATTCAGCAAATGCACATCACTACCTATTTGCAGTCAACACTTCATTCATTTTCCTTGTCAACTTCTGCCGTCTCCCTTCTCATATCATCCTGCTTCTCATTCCAGGTCAATCAGTTATTAAATAAACGCGCCCTGCCAGCTGGAGTCGCAGTCGACGCTGTGGAGATCGTTCAAGACAACGACCATACAGCAGATCACCAACCGGCTCACCTCCACAATCACAAGATCAACTACATCATCCACCTCCAATTCCTCAACAGCCAAAGTCACAGTCAATACCATAGAGATCACTTGAGACAACAATTATACAGTAGATCGCACACGCTCATCTCTACCACAACGACAACGTGCGAAATCTCATCTACAATACCTGTCCACTCCTTACTAACCTACTATCGGTTACTAGAGGTCCATTTCCAACTATACAATGACAGCCCGATACATCGACAGCGACGACGAGATGGAAAACGCGCCGCCGTCAAAACATCGACAATTTCGACCCGCGTGCTGCGTTGGGTCCGGATGAGATCAGGGACATAATCCCTCACGTCCAGTCTCTCAATGCTGGGACGCCAATCTTTAGCCAGCACCAAATGACAGTACAGGAGTACCCAACAGGTCTCTTTATGCAAGCTTAGACTAGCACTTAGGCTACTTTATTTCTGGCGCCCTAAGGCTTAGAGGACAACCTAGTCTTCTGTTGCCTACCTACTCACCTACTGACATCTGAGCCCGAAATTACTGTCTGTCGCTGCCAGCTCCGAGCAATCAAGGCGTACAGATTACATCAACAAATCGATCTATCACATCACAACACTACTGCTACCGCTATTAGAAACATTACAGTAGGTCGAGTAAAACCAGTAAGTATCAGTTCTAAAAATTCGATATTAACTTACTACCGCTAACATATATATCCTTCAGTTGCATCTACCTCTGCCGCGCCGACCCAGCCCCGAACCCCCCAACCAGCGTCCCCCTCTAGGCTCCATTGCAATTCACGATACCATGCAGTACCTGCCGGTACGACAGCCCGGCACCAGAATCCGAACCGCCACCCAACTGAGCCTGCAAGAGCTGGTAGCTCTTTCCCAGGAGCTAAAGGCCCTGGAAGAGCATACCAGCCAGCCTGTTACCATGGACGACTTCCGACGAATGTTGCAGAATGTCTTCGATGGCTGGGACACCAGCTTTGCCCTTGGTCGCCCACCTGCGCTCTTAGAGCGTAAGTTCGATGATTCGCGCATCCAAGTCGGGATCCTTGTCCAGGATCACCCTCTGACCGCTGAGAAGGCAAGAGCTGGCGGCGCAGTCTCGGCCGCACGTCGCACCGGGCAGCCGGTGTTTTTCGGCATTAATATTCAATACGAGGACGGTACTGTTGATTGGGCGTGGCGGGATCGCAGCAATGCGGACATTAGCCCAAGATATGTGCGTCTAGATGAAGGAATGACGCCAATAAGCATCCGAACTGATGCCATGATTCGCTTCGATACGACGGAGTATCTGCGCATTCGAGCTTACAGCTCTGCGCTTCTAAACCTCTCAGTCCGAACTACCATCAAGAGGTTTGCCGTCACCGGGACCATCACATCCAGACCCGAAAGGCCGGTACACCTATCTTCAACCAGCATCAGATGACTGTCTTACGCGCCTCTTAAAGTCCTTTTCGCGTCATACGGGACAGCCCGTCACTATGTCGGCCTTCCGTTCGATCCTTGAGTATTCTTTCGACGGTTGGGATACTACCCACGATGTCGGCCTTCCACCTGCTCTCGCGGAACGAAAGTTTAATGAGTCTCGTATTCTGGCCGGTACCCTTTCGCAGGACCATCCTCTTCCAGCAGGAAGATCCCAAAGCGGACAACAAGTCCCGTTGCCCGCCGTATGGGCCAGCCCGTGTATTTCGGCATTAGTCTCCAATGCGAGGATGGAACTGTCGACTGGGCCTGGCGCGACAGAAACGATGCGGGCGTCAGCCCAAGATATGTGACCCTCGCGAACGGGAAGACTCCAAGGAGCATCCACGCGGATATACTGGTCCGCTTTGACACTATGGAGTACGACCGCATCAGAGTCTTCAACCCCCGGCTCGCCGTCTTCCACGTCCGCTGCATCATCAAGAAGTGGGCGGACGCTGGAACGACCATGTACCCTAACATCGAGGACGAGGATCGTCCCCGCAATTTTGCAACTGCCCGGTTTGCTATTCCGGTTTCCCTCGCGGACAGCGAACTCCAACTTGAGGCTTCACAGGATGCGCGTGAGCGCATGGCAACCATCTCTTCCCCTTTTTCTAAGCTTCTTCGGGAAGGCCGCAAGGAATAACGGCCAATTCAAGTACGTTCTGTCTATGCCATCAGGGCTTCAGTCTGCCAATAAATTCATAACCTAATCAAGTTGTAAATGCTCAGAGAACCGTTGGTTAACCAGCGGTTCTTCTCGAGCGACGATGCAGGTCTGTACCCACTGGCCACAGTCGATCAGGCTATTGACAAAGTGGAGCACAAACTCTATTGTGCAAGGTAGAAACGTTTAAATAGATAGGACAATGGAAAAGCGATTAATGCAATTCCTTTCGCAGCAATTAAATGATTTAAGCCAGGCCTTGATTTGGATTGTTCTTCCCCGCTTTCTCTCGTTCTCTTCCTCTCATTCTCTTCTTGATCGCGTCTCCATCTCTTCTTTATTGCGTCTCATCATCCCTTCATCTATTTCCCATCTTGACTTGCACCGATCTTCATCCCCTGCGCCGCCTCACGTCTTGCGCCGTCTCGCCTTGTGCGCCGTCTTTATCTTCGTCCCCTGCGCTGCCTCACGTCTTGCGCCGTCTTGCCTTGTGCGCCTCACGTCTTGCGCCGTCTCGCCTTGTGCTCCGTCTTTATCTTCATCCCCTGCGCCGCCTCACGTCTTGCGCCGCCTCTTCGCTCACGCCGTCTCGCCTCTTGCGGTTTCCTATTGCTTGCGCCAGCCTTCTCGAGAATTGATACAATGGAAGTCACAAGGATTATTCTCAATGAATATGACCTCAGCTTGAAAGAATTTCACTCTTTCGACGATCTAGTTGCAATCATATACCTGGAGGCCGATGAAATTACCGACCGAATGAGAAACCATTTCATGATGGAAGTATTCTTCGAATAGGACTCTAAGAACAAACTTCCCATTAATGAGAAAATTCCCAAGCCTCCTCGTCCGACCATTTTTGATACCGGCGTCCAGGCGGGAATGTGGAAGGAAAGCCCTGCAACAATCACATCAGGCACCTCTACCACAAAGGGCAAGAAGCGCAAGGCCAATGATGAAATCGCCGGCCCCCCAAAGCGAAGGAACATAGAGAGTTCCAACAACCCACTTCCATCCGAGCGCAGTCAACAGACGCAGGGAGCAAGGCCATCCTTACGGTGTCTGTAACGCCCAAGTCAGGGCTTACTTTCGGGTTCAGGTCAGAAACTGGCAATATGAATGGCGGGATCGATAGGAGAGCTGATTGAATTCGGAACCTTGTCTGAAGCCAAATTTGCTGCCATGGAGGCGCATGACCAGTTTTGGAGAGATGCGACGACCCAAAAAAACAAGGCATATCTCATCAGCCTTGCGCGAAAACGGGTCAAGTCTTTCGCGGCCACTCGTGGCCGTGAAGACGAGGCCTACCCCTTCGTCGACTTCAACTTGCTGCCCACCAAGGTTTTGAAGCCTTTGCTGGCAGTCGACGAACAAGAGAGACAGCTCAAAGAAATCCTCCAGCACAAGGAGTGGAGGGAGAAGAAGGTGTGCTGACTGGGTGGGCTTCTGGAGAACGAGGTAGCATCAGGTCTACCGACAGAATTGACCTTACCCACCCGTCAGGGTGTCAGAAGAATCGCCCGCCGAGAGCATAAGAGACGAAATAATTTGGTTACTTTATGCAAGTTTAGGCTAGCACTTAGGCTACTTTATTTTTTGGCGCCCTAAGCCTTAGAGGACAATTCTTCTGCCACCCACCTGCCCAGTCACTATAGGCTTGTCATTCGAACCTACAACCTGACTCATGAACTGGCTGCGATTCTCCGATATTGGCGATAGAGCTGAAACAGCATATCCAGAGACGGCACACACCTGCCATTCATGCGGGTACTTCACGGTCGCATCGCCGAACGAAAGGATCTACCTCAGCTGCGCGAATCCGTCGCTGGGACCATCACCTGGACAGAGTTTACTCAGGTTCCTCTCAATATAGTATATACACAAGCAAGGCAACATCAAGTCTCAACACAAAGGACATGAAATCGCCATGACTTATTCCCAGTACGCCAGTACTATCGAGGGCTTCTTAGAATCACTGGTCCGTCACGCAGACTTTCTCGGTGTGACTCCTGCCGCCAGCCAGTACCACAAGTTGTATCATGACCATAAGGTCACTGACGCCCGGGTCGTTGCGATCGACGAGGCAGCCTGTCTGTCTCTAGCTGACCTCTGCTGCGTCTGGGGCAATACCCCCACGCCATGCCTACTCTTCGGTGACCCTGACAGCTCCCGCCGATTGTCCTGACCAAGAGTGACAAAATCCCAGGCACCGATCATTCGGTTGGCCGATTCTCAGCCTATGGAGAGGTTTCTGCAATGAGTGCACTTCTGGCTTCTCGTTTTCTCGTTTACCGTCTCAAGGTTCAACTCCGTATGACCAGAGGAATGTTTGACCTTGACGCCAAGATGCTACCCCGATGTGCCTTTCACTTACCATGGCAGTCGAGCCATCAACAACCCAGAGTTCAAGGTTGAGCATGGCATTGATGGGTGCTTCCACGCCAAGTTCCCAGAGCTGAGCGCTGCAGTACAATTTCTGAAGCATGGCAGTGGTTCTACCAACACACCGCGAATTGAACCCCATTATTCCATATATATGTTATAAACATGAAGGACTCTCTGGTCTGTCTTTACTCTTTTTCAAGGTTCTAAAGATCCCAAGGCAGGTTCAAAGCGTAGTCACCACCAAATCAAGGTCGGCCTCGATTTGCTGAACGGCTCTGTGCATGACCTTCATATCAACCCGAAGGAAGTCGCAGTCATCGCGCCCTATGCAGCGAAGGTCAAGCTCATCAATTCGATGAGACGCAACTATATTTCCCTGCAGACGCTCCCAGACGCTGCCACGATTGAGTCATTCCAGGGTCAGGAAAGTGCAATCGCACTTGTTGTCATAGGCACTGCCCATCCTCGACCTGGGCCGGGATTCACCCAAAATAAACAACGTTTGAACGTACTCCTTACCCGACAGAAGTGTTCTGCATGTTGTTGGCGACATCAACTTCGGTAACCATTTCCGCAAGGGCACCGAGGAGCCTCTGTTCGAGTTAGAAAATACTGCTGGCGAAATGAGCTTTGTCAAGATTTCGGCTCTTCGGTTTACCGTGGCTTGAAGGGAAGCTGGGCGTGAGACTTGGAGGGTAATCTAAACCTTAGTATATTAATATAAATGATGGCCTAAAAGCTTGTCTAAACTTATGAAATAACTAATATTTTGTGTCTAATGCTCTCTGGGTCAAGTTTTCTCTCATGTCCACCCTTATCCCAACCATCCTTGACCAACGCCAACGGTACTGAGGCTCTACAGCATCCATCGATGATAGATCACGATACAGCGCTGACCAATCTTATCGATCGATCAATCAATCATTTCGGATTGGCCCAATATCGAAGGTTTATTCGTGACTGTTCTGTATCTGTGTCGTCAGTCAAATCGTGTGTCTACCTCACATGATCGGACTTGGGCGGACAGTCCCCCGGAAGCGGGGCCGGTTTGGCGGGGTCGCATCCGGGAATTGCTTCATCTGTCGCAAGATCATGTCATTCGACATGAGCTATCAGTAACCTATCACAGTGTTTAATTTGTCATCGACTTTCTCAAATGCCGAGGCGATCATAACAGTAAGTTTTGACAGCAACGCCAATGTTCTAGCGCCAGACCCTTGATTGTGTCAAGCGATCTAGTTCAATTGATGAGACGACAGTACAGGAGCGGGCAACAGACAGGACATCACAGTGATCAAAGTCAAAGATGTAGAGTAAATTCGTAATCGTTTCATTCTCAAAGGTATTTTGCTACATTGCTATTCATAAAAATTACAGTCGAGGAGAGACATTAGACGCGTTCGCGTTACCGTTCTTAACATCAAATCGGTCAAGGTTCATCACCTTGGTCCAAGCAACGACAAAGTCGCGAACAAGCTTCTCGTTACCGCCAGCCTCAGCGTAGGTCTCAGCAGTAGCGCGGAGCTCAGCGTGTGATCCGAAGACGAGATCAACACGTGTTCCGGTCCACTTCTTGTTGCCGCTCTTGCGGTCAATACCCTCGAAGATGTCGCCGTTGCCAACGGGCTTCCACTCGGTGCTCATGTCGAGCAGGTTGACGAAGAAATCGTTGGACAGGACACCAGGGCGCTTGGTAAGGATACCGTGGGATGAGCCGTCCCAGTTGGTGTTAAGAGCGCGAAGACCACCGACCAGAGCAGTGATCTCAGGAACGCTAAGGGTAAGGAGCTGAGCGCGGTCAATGAGCATGTGCTCGAGCTTGACACGGTCTGTGGAAGCGCCGTAGTTACGGAAACCATCGGCGGCGGGCTCAAGGTGGCCAACAGACTTGACGTCGGTCTGCTCCTGGGTAGCATCAGTGCGGCCGGGGACGAAGGGCACGGTGATGTTAACACCGGCATCCTTAGCAGCCTTCTCGACAGCAGCAGAACCAGCAAGGACAATCACATCAGCAAGAGAGATAGCCTTGCCATTGGACTGAGAGTCGTTGAACTTCTTCTGGATGCCCTCGAGACCGTTGAGGACTTGGTTCAATTGAGAGGGGTTGTTGACCTCCCAGTTCTTCTGGGGCTCAAGACGGAGGCGAGCACCGTTGGCACCACCACGGAGATCGCTGCCTCGGAAAGTAGAAGCAGAAGCCCAAGCAGTAGAGACGAGCTTGGAGACGTCGATGCCAGACTTGAGGATCTCGTTCTTGATGGCGGAGATGTCGCCATCGTCAACGAGCTTGTAGTCCCGCTCGGGGACGGGGTCTTGCCAGGTGAAGACCTCCTTGGGGACCTCAGGGCCGAGGTAGCGGTCGCGAGGGCCCATGTCACGGTGAGTGAGCTTGAACCAAGCCTTGGCGAAAGCATCGTTGAACTCCTGAGGGTTCTCGAGGTAGCGACGAGAGATCTTCTCGTACTCAGGGTCGAAGCGAAGAGACAAATCGGTTGTCAACATGCTAGGCCTGTGCTTCTTGTTGGGGTCGTAGGCATCGGGGATGGTAGCGTTGGCGTCCTTGGCAACCCACTGGTGAGCGCCAGCGGGACTCTTTGTGAGCTCCCACTCGAACTGGAAGAGGTACTTGAGATAGTCGTGGCTCCACTTGACGGGAGTGCTTGTCCATGTAACTTCGATACCGGAGGTGGTTGTGTCGGGACCCTTTCCGGACTTGTAGCTGTTGGACCATCCGAGACCCTGTTGTGAAAGGTCGGCACCTTCGGGCTCGGGGCCGACATGGTCGGTTGAGCCAGCTCCGTGGGTCTTTCCGACAGTGTGGCCACCGGCAATAAGGGCAACGGTCTCTTCGTCGTTCATGGCCATGCGGCTAAAGGTCTCGCGGATATCACGGGCGGCGGCGACGGGGTCAGGGTTACCATCAGGACCCTCTGTTTATTGTTAGCGATGATCGTGGCGATAGCCAGAAGAGAAACATACCAGGGTTAACATAGATGAGACCATGGTGAGCAGCAGCCAAAGGCTTCTCGAGGTCTCGGTTGTGGATGTTCTTGTGCTCGGGCTGGTCGGAGTCAGTAGCACCAGGCTTAGTGGTTCCCTTGCTTCCGTTGGAGTAGCGGACATCGTTTCCGAGCCAGGTATCCTCGCCACCGTAGTAGGTAGCCTCATCAGCCTCCCAGGTATCCTCTCGGCCACCAGCGAAGCCAAGGGTCTTGAAGCCCATATCCTCGAGGGCAACGTTGCCAGCGAGGACAATCAGGTCAGCCCATGAGATCTTGTTACCGTACTTCTGCTTGATGGGCCAAAGGAGACGGCGGGCCTTGTCGAGGGAAACGTTATCGGGCCACGAGTTGAGGGGGGCGAAACGCTGTTGACCCTGCGAAGACCGTTAGAGGCGAAGGCAATTGAGCGGAAATATGAATGCTTACCTGTCGGCCGCCACCACGACCATCAAAGACACGGTATGTTCCAACGCTGTGCCATGAAAGTCGCACCATGAGACCACCGTAGTGGCCAAAGTCAGCAGGCCACCAATCCTGCGAATCGCTCATCAACTTGCGCAGATCCTCCTTGAGCGCGGGGAAGTCGAGCGAGTTGAAAGCCTCAGCATAGCTAAAGTTCTCGCCGTAAGGGTTGGTAACATTGGTGTGCTGGCGCAGAATGTTGGTCTTGAGAGACTCGGGCCACCACTTCTGGTGAGTGACGCCGTGTCCAGCAACGTTGGGCACCTTGGTGTGCGCAACAGGACACTTGCTCTCGGCCATATTGTATTGTGTTGTAGATAGAAATCTTGGTTTTGTTGCTGCTGTTTTGTTCAAAGTCCAGGTCCTCCTCGCTGTAGATAAAGACAAAAGACGAGAAGAAAGAGACGAAGAGGAAGAATACAGAGGAAGAAGGAACCGAGGCATGGGACAGGATGCGGGGGTGGAGTTGGGTGCCTCTTTATAACGTAAAGTAACAAGAGGCGGATTGGCAAAAGACGGGCTCTGAGTGGAGTGGCAAGATGGAGTGAAAGAGGAGACCAGATGAGAAAGCCCGGGTCACTCTCGGGATCTCGTCAAAAGAGTCCGTTTGTCTGTTACTCGGGAACTTATGCCGGTTTCGTTAACAAGGTCAAGAGCTACCCACTGCAAGCCAAGTGCGGGGAAGCTATACCGATACAGCGCCCAGTGTAACTGTAACTACAGCGCGTAACAAACACCCGGATTACTTCGGCTTCGGAAGAGAGATACCCGCCGAGGAAAATCATGACATTTGAGAGTCAATCGCCTCAAAGAATCATCTAGAATACCATTTGAGAATGAATGATATCCTCGACTTTACTGTGAATTACACTTGGATTGATCGCCACAGGTGAATAACGTTTCGTCGCAAACACCCCGTGATCGGTTTAGTACCGGTCTAGCCCCGCTGAACAAAACAACCACTGCAACTGAACAGTCCAATTGTCTGCGCTTTAACAGCCCGTTTGGTCATAGATTGCTTACATACACCTGGAAAAAAGAGGATCTGATGTGCCAGGGGATCTCACGTCTTTGCTGTAGCGCATTGCGGATTTGGGCCCGAGATGGTAGGCTAAAGAGCGGGGTCAACTTCCCATCAAATGTCGTGTTTTCCGAACTGGGTTAAAAGAATGAGAGTCAGGCAATTGAATGGCACGGATATATATCTATTCATTGCTACTCTATAGAGTCCTGCTTTACAGGTTTGATCATTTCATTGACTGCATCATCATCAAAAGACAGTAATGCTATGCCCATGAATGCGAATCTTTGTCTGATGCATGGTGAGATCACTGTTCCGCTTCAGTCGGAATGGTCCCCCACCATCCACACCCACAAGCCGAGCCGGAACTACAAGCCAATCAACAGCCCCGCTTACATTTGGAATCATCTGCAGTTCATGGAATCAATTGCCTTCTCTCATTGATCTCAGACATACAGACCGGTACCTGCGTCGGCGGCAGCCTCATTCTTTACCGAACGCCTCGTTACTCGGATCATCACTAACAAGCCGAGGCGTTGAGAAAAAAGATCCAGAGAAAAGGTGACAGGGAATTGAACTGGTGGCTTTCGCATGGGCAAAAAGTAAGAAGGGTGGACGATAGCATCGTTGATCCGATTCCGTAAAGAACCAGACCTAGCTACCATCCGTTAGTCTTGTCAGATATTAGGGTCCATATAGGCTTCGAGGAGCATTTATGACTATCGATCAATGTCTCGGCATCTCACAGCCAAATACGCCAGTGTATCGAGCGCCGACATTAATTTTCTTCGTGGCAGAGAATACCCCAGGATCTGGCTGATGGAAGTCGCATCATCGAGAAATGTGACAAGTCGCCTCCATGAATGGGTGTCATCACCAATCCTCCTAGATTCGGACAATATGATAGCCAGCGACAGCTAAATAAATGTCAATGATCTGGATTGATTGCCACAAGGCACTGCAGTTTAGCAAGAACGTAGACTTCCTTCTGGTGGTCCGTAACGGTTGTTGGTGTTTTGACTCTGCGACAAGTAAAGGTCCATCGCGACGTTCAAATAAACATACATTGCCGCAATTGGGACAACTACGGGAATGAACTCTAAAATTGACATGCCATTTTGGTTATTCGCTTTGGCAGTTTAGGCTAAAGTAAACGGCCATGGCTGTTGCGTTGCGTACTGAGAAAGGTCAGGTGTTGAGGCTTGTTGAGAGGCTTAATGGACGGAGGCAAGTGCGTTAAGGATCTGTTCGACGATAGCTTTCACGACATAGTCACAGCAATCAGCATAATTTATAGCATGTAGAAGTCGGTGATGGACTCCTCTTTCGCTCTCACTCCTCTCACCGACGCTGTGGTCGGATGGGAAATTGTACCGGACATGACGGTACACCGAACACCGATGGACTTCGGTCTTCGCATGGGCAGAGGTGTCCGTTGGTCACCGGAGTCGGGTGCTCTGATTGTCGAACCTGTATGTATGTCTGACTTATCGCACTTCGGAATCCGAACTCCAGGCCCTCAAGCAATCGGTACTCCAGCGGCGTAGCAGAACATCATCCCATAGCTTTGCCGCCGATGCTGGTAGGACTGACCGTCTCCCACGGTGTTCGGTGAGCATTTTTTCGGGTCCGTAGGAGCCCAGACATCGGCGCGATGCTGTCCTCGGTGTAGTCAAGTAGTCATCGCTGGGCAACAAGTTGGCCGATCTCCGATGGAGCGCAGCAGGCGAAGTCACCATAGAAGCCGCAAGTTGGTGACATGATACGGACGACGGGCATTGAGCCAAGACCGAACTGTACATGTCGCACTTGTACGGAACTCCGGGACGCCAGAACTGCCCGTCGGTCTTGGTCTCCTATGGTAATCCGATGGTCTCGAGCAGCTCGAGACTGAGTACCGACGGACTCGTACTCGGACTTCGCAGCAACGAAGCAACGCCTCTCGCCGTATCACGACTGGTTTGTATGGATATTGTATGTATTCAATCGTTCGATCGCGTACAGAATGGACTTCGTCTGGCTTGAGCTTCGCGCGAGGTATTGGAGGGCTCAAGTACGGTCGCATTCACGGACTTCGATGGCTCGGGGCCTGGTAGATCGGGTTTCAGTCGATGGAAAGGACTCGGCAGTCTTGAACACCATTGGAAGCGTATCGCGGCATTCGATCTGTGAGGACGGTCGGCGAGCGGTGTCACGTTGACATCAAGCATATGGCTATCTTGAGGTTCGGATAGCCGTCACGGATGAATACAGCTAAAGCGCAAGCTTTCTAAGCGCCGATGTCCGAGAAGCCGGAAGAGGTTCCCTGTAAACCACTGCGGCATTGTTGAGTACTGCTGAGAGCTCATCGTGACTTTCGAAGTGAGTGGAAGGTATTCGGCGACCGCTGCCACATCATCAAGTGCATAGCTTTCTTGGGGATCGGGTTAGGCTTCGGTAACAGGCGCAGGAGTGAATCGCTGTGTTCTTTCCGAACTCCTAGCTGGTATAAGTTGGGAGGTAGTCGATGGGAAAGGATCACGTTTGGAGGAACTGTCAAGGCACATCGCGGTTTCAGCTTCGAAGGCTGTCGACGGCCGAGGCAAAGGCGATGTTTTCTGGATGAGCGACTAGGTGAATTGCCGCAAAGAAGATTACATCTGTCTCGTCTAATGTCTTAGGGTATCAGGGTCAGTAGACGATTGGTCGACCATGTGAAGTGAGCACAGCCAGGCGATGTCGCAGAACTATCTTCGATGGATGGTGATGAGCGAGGTGGAGAGATGGACCATTCTAGGAAGTATCAGTGAGCCATTTGTACTGAGCAAGAAACCATGCGCCCGAGCATAAAACAACTGGCAATAGAATCGTGTCGCGGTCTTCTTCTCAGTATCCCATAGCAGGCGCGTGGCTCACATTAGCCCTGGCGGCTGTCTCGATGTGTGAGAAACTGAAGGGCATGATCGGTCGGATATGCACTGTGGGTAAGAGTGTATGGGACGGTGATCAGAGACTGTTACTGACTGGGCAAACCCCTGGTTTCCAGTGGTACTGTAACGCTTTAAGCTCCAGAACAGAAACGCGACCGCGTCGCGAAGACAGATCCCCGCGCTTCTTCGCGTGGACATGATGTCATTTAGGCCCTTATCTTATCGATAGACAGTCTTTAGCCAATCATATCACCTATAGTGGGGATCTTGCTTAAGTTGAAAACCTCATGTAAGATCGTTAAGCAATTCTAAGTGAGTTTAGACTAAGAAGACTCAAATCATCTAAATTCCCAGATATCAACGCACAATGCTAAACTACATTTTTCCTCATTGGAACTCACTCTAGAGAACTTAGAAAAACAGAACGTATACTGAGAAAGGTATTTGTTATGCTAAAACTGGATGTAAAGTGAACTTCCAATGTTGCATTTTTTTGAGGTTCGATGCTCTGAAGCTACCCTAGAGTAACAGATGGCTTATCGTGCATGCCGTTACCCTTCCTCCGATAAGCTCAACGAGTGGGTCTACTTCGGCGCGCGCCATCTTGGCTGGCCTCTGCTCGGCGCAAGTTAAGCATAACTCGGCAAACCACAGACCAAATGCCATTGCCGAATCAATTCTCCTTGTCAAGCTTCGTTCACTCCCATTGATGCCGATATTGGGGGTCATGCCGCTGCAAGCGCATTCTTCCACCAGTCAGATGTCATACTGATGCAAGCCCCCAACGTGGGGTAACCTCTTCAAATACCGTCATCGACCCAACCTCATTCAAAACGTCACCAGACACAATACTCCAATACGTTGCATTATTCACAATGTCAAAGACACTATCGAGTTCGCTGGCGGAAGCCAAGCTAGTCCCTGGCCCGGCTGCTAGTCTTATTCCCGAGGACTTCAAGCCTAGCACCAATCTGCGCGTCTCGTTTGATGGGAAGGACGTTGAGATGGGGAACTTGTTTCGCGCAAATGAGTGCAAGCGCTCACCCAGTATCTTATTTGATCAAGAGGTATGTTGGTTGGATTATGCGATGGTGATATTTGCTTACGATGTTTGTTTAGGCTGATGCGCCGGGTGATGCTACGTACATGCTTCTCCTCGTCGACCCTGATGCGCCAACACCTGATGATCCCAAGTTTGCGTTCTGGCGACACTGGGTTCTTCCTGGATTGAGACCTTTGGGAAGCGCGGATGCTGTTGCCCAGATTCAGCCAGCGCTCACACAGTATTTGGGGCCTGGACCCAAGGATGAGTAAGGCGATGTGTCCTTGAGCGCGAGCTTCATTACTGACAAAATCCCAGCTCTAAGCCACACAGATATCTAGTACTTCTGTACCGACAGCCCGCGGACCTTGACCTGGCGAAGGATGATGTTGGAGGCGAGGAGTTTGAGCAACGACGATCTTTCGATACTGCCAAGTTCGTTGAGAAGTATGGCCTGCGACTGGTTGGCGCCAACTGGTTCCTCGGTGCTGGAGATGGCTGGAAGGAGTAATGCGACAAGATCAAGAAGTTCATCCGGACAGCAAATATTGTTCAAATACTACCACATGAAGCCATCGCGACTTTGACTCGACCTGCTCCATCGTATTCGCTGAGCACCGTGTTCTTCATGCTCACATCACTAACAGCACAAATTCCAAAAGAACCGGAAGGCAAAGTGAATACCATTATTCAATACATTAATCATACATCTAAGAAACTGATACACATGACTCTAAGTAAGCTCCTGGCCCATCCTAGTTGCTGCTAACACCGTTGTTGATAAGCTTGTTAACAGTGTCGCGAGGGACGCTCGCAACAACTCCGTCAAGAGCCTCGGAAGCGATATACTCACAAAGGCCCTCAGCCTTCTTTCCCAATCCCATGAAGTAAGCAGCCAGGCCAGCAACATGGGGCGAAGCCATGGAAGTTCCGGAGATGGTGTTGGTCTTACCACCGGGCCAGGTGCTCAGGATATCACTGCCGGGAGCAAGAACATCGACGACCTCGCCGAAGTTGGAGAAGTATGAGAGAGTGTCGTTGCTGGTGGTTGAGCCGACAGTGCAGGCGCTCGCTTCGGAGGCAGGGGATGAGTTGGCGGCATCGACGGCTTCGTTACCGGCTGCGACAGCGAGGAAGAGACCAGCATCGACAATGCTCTTGGCGGCATTGTTGACGGCTCCGGAGCGCTCACCACCGAGAGACATGTTGACGACGGCACCCTTGGGGCAGTTCTTGGAGTCGGCGTGGCCAGCGACGTAGTCCATACCAGCGATGACAGCGGAGTTGGTGCCAGAACCATCGTCACCAAGGACCTTGACGGCGTATAGGTTGGTCTTCTTGGCGACACCGTAGGTGGTTGAACCGATGGTTCCAGCGACGTGGGTGCCGTGACCTTGGCCATCGCCGTCGCGGCCACCAGCAAAGTTCTTCAGGAAGGTGGCGCGGCCATCGAAGTCCTGATAGTGTTAGATCCAAGTCATTCTGGAGTCTGGGTAAACTTACAGGGTGCTCAACATCGATACCAGTGTCGATGACATAAGCGCAAGTACCCTCACCGGCGCTCTCATCGTATGTGTAAGTCTTGCTACCAGGTCGGGAGCTGGAAAGGCGAGCGATACCCCATGGAGCATTGTCCTGCTTCTCGGTAGCCTTGATGGTGATGACGGCATCCTGCTCAATGTACTCGACCTGCAGATTGTCAGTATGATGATCCCTGTCGATCGTGATCCGTGCGACTAACATTAGGGTCGTGCTTGAGCTTCTCAATCTCATCATCCTTGAGACTACCAGCGAAACCTCGGAAGCTCTTGGTGTAAGTGTAGTCGGCATTAGCCTGGAGAGTCGATACAGTGTTGTCAACAGAAGCAGCTTGAACGCCGCTCTTCATCTTGACGATGTACTTGCCATCGACAAGCTTGACTCCGCGAGGTCGGATGACGGGAGCAGGCTCAGCTCGTCGAGAGACTGAGGATGAAGGAGCGGCCAGCGCAAAGGGCAAAAGAGCGAGAAGAGTGGCGGAACGCATTTTGATAAAGATTGTCGAAAGTTGGTGTTTTCGAAAACGAAAGTGAGTGTTGTAGTAAGTGAATGTAGTTGTTGACTCTGCTGTAAAGACTGAAGAGGCTGATGGGATGAGATGAGATGAAGTTCTGGAGACAGAAGCATCTATTTATCTCAATGCTTCATCTCCTTTAATCTTGTTCATCATGTTCGGTTGTTAGTAGTCGTTCGGCACCTAGACCTATCGTGTGTGGACATGTGCTACTGCTCCGATGATCGCCATCGTCTGAGATAGTCGACATCCTTGCTTGCAGCCACTACCTGCCTAAACAGCCACGGCAGTGTGCCGATCCCACACATCACCGCCCCTGTCGAGGTATAGCATGAAATATTAACGATAACGGCGTCAGCCAACCGAAACGTTTCGTGGCATGGTCAAGTTTGACAATGCACGGTTTGCCACGAGGGCGAATCGTGCAAAAGGAGTGCATAATTAATGAGATGCCTTGGTTTTCTGCTATGACTGGTTATCCTATTACCGCCAGGTCTGTGGAGTTGGGAATTAGCATTGTTGATCTCTCACCAATCAGAGATGCGAAATGGCCAATCTGCCCATGCAACGATATCGGCCGAGGCGATGGACCAATGACGACGATCAATTGCCTTGGTAGGGAGCTGGTTTCATGTCTGATCCCCTGAACACTTCAAAAGGTCTTGGACTTTCTCGAAATATCAGAGGACCTTTTGAAGAGATTAACAGGAACAGATAAAAGTTCCAATCACGAGCAATTGTCCTTTATCTCAAGCAATGCAGGGGTATTCGGTGCCGAGTTTTGGAAGGAGAAGCTTCAATTCTAGAGGCTAAGGGTAAAAGCTCCGACGTAGATCTTCACATCGTGCCCCTTGCATTTGCGAAAAATGCTTGTCTGGTCTTTTGCTCTAAGCGAGATACGCACAAAATTTGCCTCACTTTGTTTTGTTACCGGAAGATTGCCAATTCGAGCGATTGCGACAAGAATGACAAGGTTACCCATTCTTTGTTCCCGGGATACTCGATACGGGGAACATATTTCCCAATTAGAACGCTTTCCTTCACCAAAAGATGGGGAGCTGGCGCAACGGTAGCGCGTCAGATTCCAGTTAGCTGTCCCACAGCGTAATTCGGGGATTCCTGAAGGTTATCGGTTCAAATCCGGTGTTCCTCATTCTTTCTTTTTTTGCTTTTAATGCTTTCTTTTTTTCCCGACGTCTGCCACAATAGCCGAACCATCATTTATTTTAACGGCATGGGAAAATTTATTTGTCATCACTGTTTTACTCAATTGTTGACGTCTCAGCGTAATTGGTCATTGGGAGCGTTTTAGAAACTGCCGTCATGTTTTGCCGTGTTCCTGAAGCAATCAGACAGAAACGAATCATTTTTCGGTTTCACATGTCCATTGTAATTGAGTGTTCGCACGCTCTCATTGGTATGTCCATAAAGTGTATGTGTCATTGTAGCCATAGTAATAGCCGGGCAGATATATACAGAAGGTAAACCCAGTTCATCAACTTTTACTACCACAGTAAACCCCATTCCCATCTCTCATTACATTCATTAACCCATCTAACAGCTCTTAGTGACACCAGTGGTAGTGCAGAATTGCCCATCAGGTCCAGATCCGATCTTGGAAGGCTCAGCGCCGTTCGAGTTGCCCTGGTAGCGATCGCAGTACTTGCCAGCGTTCTGGCAAGTGTTGCTGATCTTGCAGGTATCGCCGTAGTTGGTGTTGATACCGCAGAGGACACCACCGTTAACAGCGACAGAGTTCTGGATGACAACGTTGCGAGGACCGCCGTTGTCCTTGCAGTTGCCGCAGCTTCGGACCAACTTGCCGTAGTTTTGAGCGTAGAAGTCCTTGATTTGGACGGTTCCTCGGCCGTTGAATTGGACGATCTTATCATCGGCGTTGAAGGCACCTCCACCGTTGATGAAAGATGTACCGCTGGTTTGTTTGAGGGTGATGGCATCTTCGCAGACATCGGCCCACCAGACGTTGTTCAGAGTGCTAACAAAAGGTTAGAACTAGCGATATATATATGTAGTGCTCTAAACTTACCAAGTTCCCTTGCAGTGAACACCCTCGGCTTGAGAAGCACCGATGATGACGTTGGAAAGAGTAGCACCGTTCTCAAGAATGAACATGGCGTCCTTCTCACCAGTCTCTGACTGACCTTGGCAAACATTGGCTAGTCTATGTTAGTTGGATCCCTTACTGTAATGTATGTGGATGACTTACTGCTTCGCTCGAATCGCTTCATGCCACCGTCATAGCTGCCCTTGACAGGAACAGCAGTAGGGAAAGAGGTGACACCAGCAGACTTAGGAAGAGTCTTGGTGACAGCGGCGGAAGAGACGCCAGCGAGGGCGAGGATAGTGGTGTACTTCATGATGGGCGAAAGTTGATAGTAAAGATGTCTTGGTGAGGCTGAGTTGTGGTGTTTTGAATGCAGTGATGGAACAGTCTTGGCTCACAGGATTCACCATTCTTTATATAGCCATCGCTAATCGCATGTCTTTAACTTTTCCTCACCGCGACGCATTGCTCATTACCGGAGACCCTGAGGGTTGTCAGTCTGGTCGCACCAATGAACTTCCGAAAATGACGAACGAGTCCCAAAGCGGCAAGCTAGTCCTCTCCGTTTGATGTTACATCTCCAGCCTCTCCCAACGCTCATTCGAGGAAACAAGCTTCCAAATTCTCCGTCTGTCCATCGAATTTGGCCAGTCCAATCACACCGCCTCCGCATTCTAAATCGAGTCAGCTGGCTAAACAAGCATTTTTTGCTAAAGTCTGGGGTAATGCGAGCTCTATTCCCAAAAGCCGCAAGTGAGGCATGGGGATGGTAGCGAGCTAGTGTGATAAGACTGGTCTCGATTGGCGGGGTTATCTAGGGATGTTGTTGAGAAAATGGATCCACCAATGGTACCTTGTTTTAAGCTTATGATGATCGTGATATATGTTTGAGTTGGAGGTCTGGACGAGATCTTCGCAGGCATTTGGGGATCGAGGTTGCAGTACTGTGGGATGGGTTGGAGGCTGTGCCGTGTGATGCTCGTGTTCCTGTTTGCAGTGTTCTAGACTTTGGGGGCTACTTGAGATAAGATTGATGACCAGAATTTGTTGTTTCAAGGGGAAAAGTACTTTGACTGTGGACTTTCACGCCCATTTATGAGACTCAGAGTTGTGAGAGAAATATAGATTTTAATGTCTACGTCACATGAAAGAGGAGATCTGCAGAACCAATATTTGACAACTCCGAAGTTAATTTCGAATAAATGGCATGTACGGCGATCCGGGTTGTTGAAGACTTCGATATATATTGCCAAGGGTATGGTTCGTCTCACATAGACACCGAAAGACCCTTGGCTCACGGCAACAAGTTTGGGGGATCTGCAGTGTATCATGCAAACATTAGAGGATATACCCCAACGACGAGGTCAGGGTAATGTACGTGTTAAATTATCGTAGGTACAATAATGAAAGTGCATATTGAGATAAAAGAAACTCAATAAATTTGAAATTTCCAGTTTAGGATATGGCCAGGACGACCGAATGTGTATTACTGATAGCTTTTAATCGCTGCAGTTAGTGCACCATGTGTTGAGAACCACTGTGCTCTTGCCGAGGTCTGCCATTCTCAGTGTTGAGGATCTCATTTCATTATTGGTAATACCGAACTTCATTGCAATGCCATGGTCTGAGTCCTTGCACAGCAAAGCTTTAAAAGGGCGTCAAGGCGTCAGAATAATTGACCCAGAGCTTCAAATCAACGTCAGCATATCTAAGAGCAGCAGAGCATCTCAGCTCATATCAAATTCACATGGCAAGTGAGGATGCCTAGTTGCGAGGTGGGATTATTTAGACAAAGATTAGTGTAAGATTTTTAAATTCTATCATAAAGATTAGATTAGCTCTTCTTAACGTAGAATATGCGGGTGTAAGACAAAATCCGTCATTTTATCTTGCTTTGAGTGACGCCCTATCAATTCCCGCTACAATCGCAGCTGTCCCGCTTCATCAAAGCTTCTTCAGGGTTGACCTGGCTCTGGGTGATAAGGTTCGGGGTCTTAAGTTACAGAAGCCAACTATGACGAGGGAGGAGATACGCTTCCATATCCTCGATCGATGGAACCTTCCCATTGTTCCCTGGAAGAGAAGCCCACAAGGCTTCGCTGTGCAAGGGCCCCGACCATGGCATTGGCATGAAGTTCTGTGTGGTTGATAGTGAGGTCTTCGACCCTAAGAATAGCATCAATCTCTGCAAGAGCACAGTGGTTGTCGACACATGGTGCACCAATTCCACCATGAGGAACTTTGCTACAAGCGACTGGCCATCAATTCCCACCACAATCGCAGCTGTCCCACTGCATCACAGTTTCTTCAGGGTTGACCTGGCTCTCGGTGACAAGGTTTGGAAGGGACGATAGGACGACTCAATCGAACCGATGCCGCCAACGCCAGCTTTCTCGATGCCACTCCAAAGGATCGAGCCTTGGGTGCCTGCACCCCGAGGAGAAGAAGAAGTCCAGGCTCTCGACTTCGGTTGTGGGGAGTGCCCCGAGCATTTCGTCAATGCTGGCCTCTTGCTTCGTCATTACAGACAGGAGAATTCCATTGCAGCCTCCCAGCACGACTGGCAGGTTGTTCCTGTCAACCCTCGACAACAGAGTGTTGACCATGAGCATTGGAGTGCGCCTGAGCGAAAGCCGTGCGCCTGTGATCGGGATTCATGCGAATACAGGGGTCGCAACAAGAAGGCTCTCCTGCGGCATCAGAAGTTCGGCCATGACAAGTTTCGCGCCTTTTTCTGTGACGAGTGCACCTTCTCCTCTGCCAACCATATCCAGCTCGAGATTCACCAAGCCACTGTGCACCGTGGCGAGAAGACCTTCTTTTGCCCTGCCCCTGAGTGCGGTCGGAGCTTCGGACAGGAGAGTACACGGGACACCCACGTTACCACGATGCACGACGCAGCTACCATTTCATGCTGCTCATTGACCCACTGGTCAGAAGTACGGCCTCGCCCAAGAGAAGTGCAAGCTCGGGGTTGGGATTGAGCGACGATCATCGACCTTTGTGAGCAGATGGGAGAGAAAATGAAGCAGATGTGCAACAAGCATGCCGAGAAGGCCGGGTATGGTGAGAAGGTATCCGGTGGAACAAGCTGCCTGGTGCATTTCTTCTGTGATAAGGTTCGAGGCCCCAAGCTGCAGAAGCCAACGGCAACGAGTGAAGAGATCTACTCATATCTCCTCCCTCGTTGCAGTCGGCCCCTGCAACTTAAGAGAAGGTTCAATGGCTGAACACGCTACTAGACCTGGATACCCTAAGTTTAGGAAAGTTAGTTTACTCTTTATGATAAAATTTAAAAGTCTCGCACTAATATTTGCCTAAATGGACCCGCCTCACAGAATTGGGCATACTCGCCTGCATTGTAAGTTTGAGATGAGCTGAGATCAAGGAGGTTCCAGCTATGTTGCAGTAGAATGCAACATCGGTTCCATACAGCGATCGACGTGATCGATCAATGGCTGACAAGACCCTGAAAAAGTGAAAGGTGGATACTCATACCGATTAGAAGGCTATGGGAATCTGAGTCGTCATTTCTGATATCAGTCTCCAGGCTTCATAGTCAAAACCCACATGAGTCGCTGTTTTCAGCAATGTGTGAGTAATTCTTCTCGACACAGCTAACCACTTACGTTACAACCGAGCCTGCTCCCCAACATGCCAGAGTCACGATAGTCAAGAAAGGCAAAAATTAATTAAAGCTGTAATGTTTCCTCAGCAATAAGCTTATAATGCTGAAAACCGGCGTCCTCCTAACTCAGGTTGCTCGGCCAAGAAGTGGCATAGGCGTTCGCATGAATGCTTCGACCAAGCAAAGCAAAGACCTCTGCTTACTCAAGATTGGACGAAATTTCGTATAGTCTCGTCTAATATTCGCGTTCATGCGGACGGTACCACTATCGTATGATGGTTGCATTGACGGTGGCTGTGCAGCATCACAGGACCAGCCACACTTTCTCGAGAGATAAGACCGTTGGCAACACATGATCTGTGGCTCGAGTTCTAGATAGACTACTGCAAGATAGATATGCGAAGACTATCGAGCGATCGGGAGCACTAGTTCAGAGTTTTGAAGTTTAAATGGTATGCGAGAGTTTAAATGATACGATATGTTCGACCGACTACATAGGTAGTGGCGAACATGAATCAGTCTTACTTACAGTTGAGCGAGAGTTAAAACGTGCTCCCTTGAAGAAATGCTTAGCTTCAAAGCTTTTCTTCGTTATCTGGCGGTCACTGGCGATCATTCATTTGCTGTGAATAAAAACGGTCCCAGGAAACCACATAAAAGTGCAGCCAAGAGGACACTCTCTAGCTAATCCTTACCCTTTAAGTTTAAAGACTCAATATATACATCATTATTCTCTACGAAATTGCTTTTCCTCGAATTACCTTCCGGAAGCCATGTGTAGGGTAATTCCTGCGCTGTGATCTTCAAAAAATTCGAACCCGGCGTACCCGAAACACCAAAAAGTCTTATGATATGATCGAGATGCAACTCCTTACACAAAACTTACCATATAAAAACTTCAACGGACCGTGATTCCGGAGTCGTACGTTCATAAACACCAAAAATCACCATGTGAACAGCAGAAATTTCCACTACCACCCGCAAGATGCTGGCAAATGCGGAGGATGCGGGATACTTTCGCTTGCCCGCCCTCTCCGGTCCCCCCTTCTCAAAGGACCGATAGCCCCAAAATAAAGAACAGCTCGCATGCAGACCATAAAAAGGGGGTGCGGAGGAAGTTGGGTCCTCTTGTTCTCTGGGGGAGGCGACAACGTGAACCCGCCCCTTCGGCGTATGTTGGAGAAATTCGACCGAGATTTTGGCCTCGCTCGCGGTGATTGGAACTGGGGAAGGGGAGAAAGACGGGTGGGTAACACCGAGGAAGCTGTCGAGGAACGCCGATCCGGGTGTGTTATGGTTATGACGGGTTGTGTCTCCCCCAGATGGAGAGAGTGAGGGGATTGAGACGAGACACTGGAGTTGGGGATGCTTGGACGTTGTACGTCAACGGTTTTTCCCTCGAGACGGGAAGTGAGTTTGGGCTGTGATAGCCGCAGCCATGGCGTTTAACATTTACAAGCGTATACTTTCAACGACCCTAGCTCACTTAATATCAGATATTAATATGAAACTCCTTTAAGAAAGCTCTTCTGGTCACACGCTCCCTTACCCAGTTGGCCAGACAGTTCCAGACTGCAATAGTCCAACACGGTTAATTCTAATTTCGGTTCGTGTATATTTCTTTGTAAAAGGTTTGTCACGAGAATGCAATAGAGGTAAGCGCCTGCAGACGTCATTCGACAAGATGCCATGAATCAGGCCTTTGTCGACTGTTCACGATGATGCATTCCGGCTTCCTCCATTTCTCCATAGTCTGGACTCGGCCTGTTTCCAAGGATACGGCGCTTCTCCATGTCCTGTCAACCCGCGATCTGGTGCTCTTCCTCTTCTCCGCGATTGCTTGGAGTCGTCGATATGGGAATGGGGGAGTGAGGGAGTGAAGCTCCGTAACGTAACGTAGAGACTGGTCCCACCTCGAAAACGGCTCAAACGTTCGGGTCCGAGTGAAATCTTTGAATAGGATCCGCTATTTAATGGGGCCCGATATCGAGTACCGCCGAATGTCTTTTTCGGCCCGTGTGGGTACGGTAGAGACCAGAAGCCATGGCGTTTCCACCCGTTGCAGAGCCGCATCAGCAGGGCAAATTGTTATGGATGGGTCCAGGGGTAATGGAGGCTCTGCGGGAAGGGCGAAGCCAAGGCAAGCCAGGGCTTCGAGAAAAACAGAAAAGGTCTGGTGATGAGTGAGTCTTGGGAGGCAAACATGTGATGGTGATACCACTCGAAAAGCATCACGATTACAGTGGTAAAAAAGCAGAACTACAGATTATTGCTCTACCTTCCAGGTTGGGCAATGAATGTCGCAGATTGGTTCAATGCCTGCTCTCGGTCTTATCTCGCATGCTCTGTTCTCCTCTGTCCCAATTGACTTTCCAAGGCTTATCAGTATGACCGAGCGACGCAATGCTACTCGCCCTCAATCCATGAACTCTGCGACAAGAATGGAGCAACTACAGCGAAAAGCTCCGCTCAATTCGGCCGGTCTCAACGGCGTGGATAAGACTCGAGACATTTGGCCGAGTTTTCACCATTGGCAGAGAGGAATGGGCTGTTGCAGATTACCTCACTGTAAAAAAATTATTAAGGCGAAATGGGAAATGCACGGCAATTACAAGCGTCGGATATAGCGTCGAAGAAAAAGATCAGATCAGATCCGGTATCTCGCGGGAGTTTAAGTGCCGTGACAATAACATCATAATGGCCACAATGGGCGACAGCTAAGAAAAAAAATTAAAACACCAGATTCTGACATTCGGAAATAAAAATCTGCGCGAGTTCCGATGCTGCCTTTCCCAATGCAGTCGGACCGAGACTCGGCGCCTCTCGGTGTCATATCATCAAGGAAATGGGGCTCAGCGGACAAGGCGAGCGTCGGAAATATGAGGAAGCTGACTAGTGTCGCGAGATGATCAGAAGTTGATGGAATAGAATGAATTGACTATAGTGAATTGTCTTTAACAAAATGATTAACAGATGAATCCTTTTGCTGTCTCTTGGTATCTCTTCCATCTTCAAAGGGTCTTGATTGAACTGCCGCCCAAACGCAGACTCTGCCGACGATCATCGACGCCAAGAGATGGCACCAGAAGCCGAATAGAAGCAAAAACTGGATCAAGAGAACAAAAGAATGGGTCACGTGGGCCCATTAATCAGCTTGAAAAGGGTCCAAGTGCGTCATCAATGCCGAAGGGCGGCCGGCAGTACGGTAACAAGAACGGAAGCGAAGGGAGAGAGAAAAAATTGTCACCCCACGTAGGGGACCGGCCAACTCTGGATCGGTCCACCGTTTTCTGAACGGAGATGAATCTGGATTAAGCTGAGGCTAGGGGACCTCCGTAGAACCAATGAGCCCACGAGGGGGTGTGTCTTAGAGTGGTCCGTTGAGAGAAGCTAGAAACTGCATGATAGGATACCCATTCAGTTCATTCCAGGAACACACACGCCTTCAACAGTAAGCAATTCCCAACTCAAACCCCATGACGTGAGTCTCCGGGCCTTCTATTCACAGATGCTCCGCTATTACTCCAAGTCTTTTACCTTCTCACCCACGTCAGTCTCCGCAACTCGTTTGCTCCAAGCCCCCCGGGGTTTGAGTTAGCTTTTTTTTACTTTTCGTTCTGGAGCATGACCATCCAAGAAAGTCATGAGATGGGACCCATGGTCTGAAAGCTCGGTGCCCACGATGTGTACTTGGCGATCATCTCCACAATAAACAATGGTAAAAAAGGGCCATCGTCGCTCTTCAATTTCGCTGTTTGTTCTGGCTCACCACCACATCTTGTGTATTACACACTTCAATACTCATACATTCTACTATCAATTGGTCAATTGACTTCTTCAATATGAAGTTCTTTAGCTCTAAACGCCAAGAGCATGCCGCCGAGGGCGAGCATCTCGAGCGCAGAAAGACTCCCGATACCGATGGCCATGTCACCTTCCTGGCTTGCTTTATGGGCCTGACAGCATCTTTTGGCGGCTTTCTCTTCGGATACACTAGGTTTGTGCATTCTATCTTGTTTGTTGGTGTTGTGTTGCTAATATGAATCTCAGTGGTCAAGTTTCGGGATACTTCCTCATGAACGACTACGGCGCCCGCTTTGGCGAACCCAACGGAAACGGTGGATACGAATTCAGCGCTGCTCGACAGGGAACAATCACTGGTCTTCTCTCTATTGGATGTTTGATTGGTGCTCTGATTGCCGGTAACCTTTGCGACACCATCGGTCGCCGCATGACCATCTCTGCTTCCGCCTTCTGGACCTGTGTCGGTACCGTCATCGAGGTCGCATCTCAACACGCTTGGTACCAACATGCTATCGGTCGTCTCGTTACTGGTGTCGGTATTGGCGCTCTCTCCGTCGCTGTCCCCATGTACCAGTCCGAGTCTGCTCCTGCCATCATCCGAGGTATCATCGTGTCTTGCTACCAGCTCATGGTCACCCTCGGTATTTGGTGCGCTGAGATGGTCAACTGGGGTACCAACCACTACGACGGCAGCGCTTCATGGAGAATTCCCAACGGTCTCAACTTCCTCTGGGCCCTTCTTCTCGGTGTTGGTATTCTCTTCCTCCCCGAGTCCCCTCGATTCGCCTACCGAAAGGGCAAGGAGGAGGAAGCTCGCAACAACATTGCTCGCCTTGCTGGTCTCGAGCCCAACTCCCCCAGTGTCAACCGCCAGATCGATGAGATCCGTGAGAAGCTTGAGGAGGAGCGTTCCATGCCCGAGACCCGCCTTGTTGAGATCTTCACTGGTCCCCGCATGATGTACCGTACCATCCTCGGTATTGTTCTCCAGGCCGGTCAGCAGCTCACTGGTATCAACTTCTTCTTCTACTTCGGTACCACCGTCTTTGCTTCCACCGGTCTCAAGGACTCCTACGTCACTCAGCTCATTCTCGGATCCGTCAACGCTTTCTGTACCTTCGGCGGTCTCTATGTCGTTCAGAAGTGTGGTCGCCGTATCTCTCTCATGATCGGTGCCGCCTGGATGATGATGTGCTTCTTGATCTACGCCTTTGTTGGTCACTTCGCTCTCGACCGTGAGAACCCTCTCAACACTCCCGCCGCCGGTACCGTTCTCGTTACCTTCTCTTGCTTGGCCATTGTCGCCTTCGCTACCACCTGGGGTCCCCTTGTCTGGGCTGTCGTCGCCGAGATGTATCCTTCTCAGTACCGATCTCGCTGCATGGCTATCGCCACTGCCACCAACTGGCTCTTCAACTTCCTCATTGGTTTCTTGTAAGTTTAATCATCACAATGCATACTCTTAACATCTCACTAACATCGTCCCAGCACTCGCTTCATCACTGATGCCATCGACTACTTCTACGGTCTTGTCTACGCCGGATGTTGTTGCGCCCTCGTCTTCATTGTCTTCTTCTTCGTCATCGAGTCCAAGGACCGCACTCTCGAGGAGATTGACACAATGTACGTCCAGAAGGTCAACCCCATTACCTCCTCCAAGTGGGTTCCCAGCAACAACAACTCCAAGGTCGCCCGTGAGGGTGTCACCGATGAGGAGGCTTCTTCTTAAACAACCATCAACCACCTACCACCACCTATACAAAACACATCACACTATAGAAGCAGCCGGACTGGAATGCCGGCGAGTAACGATTAGACGGACGTTGCATTTAAAAAGTATATTCATGAGGTGAAAGGGAATGAGGAGGTACATAAAGATGAAAGAGTATTATATATCCTTGTATTTAGCAGCATATTGCGATTAATATCATTTCGCTACGTTTTTGAACACTTTTAACTTCCTTTTACATCGTGATCAATTGAGTCAGCATAGTCGAGTCACGACAGTACGGTCGCAAAGGTCATTGAAGCCGTGAACAATCTCGATGACCAAGGATCGTCAATTGACTTGCCAACCACGAGGCAAAGCGACGCGGGATGGGCTGACTGTCGATCACTAAGCTTAAGCTTCAAGGTTAACCCGCCGTTGGTGGACAGCAAGCCCAAAGGCCATTACAGTTTGGCTATGAATCATGACACTGACAACCAATCTTCAGCACTCCTTCCGCTGTAAGATCGCTGTAACTCAATTGAACGGCACGGTATTTCCCGTAAGGATCGACATCGTGGCCTGATTTTAAATCTCCTTGTCTAACATCTTGTCAATCAGGTCGGACTCGGAGGACGGAGGTCGGCGGGATGACCAAATTAGGCAACTCCTGCTCCGACTCCGTTCAGGGCTGAAGCAATGTGGACTTGGCGCGCTCTTGACAGCTTCACTGCTATTCTGCCATGGTACATGGATCGCCTAGGCCATCAAATATACACGAGCATAACGGCAATTGTCCAGCAAAACTCTGCTATCTGAAATTTACTTCTCATAAAAAAAAAACAAGTCTCATGGCAAAGGATAAGAGAATATACGTTGAACAGCAAAATACTATCAATCTATCTTGCAACTTGACTGAACCGCATTTTTCGCAATGGTAACTCCATCAGAAAGTGTCAAAAACATCCCCGAATTCCTTTCCACCAGGCAGCGAGCGTAGGATACAGAGTCGGCTATCTCAACTCAGTTGTAAGCCATTCCTCATACCGTTTGTTGCAAGCCGAAGTCAGCCACCTGCAAACGGTGGCCTCTTACAGCCTAGCCTTGCTGCATGGCAATATGTCAGACACGCCCCAGCCCCAGCCCGACCAACACTCAATTGGTCATTAAACGCAAGTCATTGCGAATGGCTTGCTGTCTTGAATTCTAGTCACACACTGCATGCTCTTGACAGCTGCATATGTCCAGTCTGGCGCAAACATCGGAGCCATGATGCTTGAAAACTGTAACTTTAGAATAAGTAGCCTAAATCCAAGTCTAAACTCATATAAAATGACTGAACTATTTCGTCTCTTGTGCTCTTGGCGGCCAATTTCTCTGACACCCTGACGTCAGTGAACTTGTAAATCTGATGTCATTTCGCTATCGTTATAAACCATTTACGCTAATTTTACATAAAATGTGACCATTTTGATCTAACCCGCCAATCGGTAACATTCGATAACCTTTCTTCAGGTTGCTGACCTTGGCTATTCCTGAATGAATTGACCCAGGGCGACTACCAGACGATCCCCTGACTGACCAACATAAGAACGCCAGGTGAGGATACTTGGTCCCCATAGAGATGTCAAGATTCTGATCAAAGACAATATCGGCCCCGTGAGCTGATACGGCTGTGGTCCGCACCTTTTGACCGGGCATATCAGGCAGAAGAAGCTCAAGCTCGACGTACAAAGGACTCTCGCCTCCTAGCCCTTGCAAACCCTTGGCCACGAGAACATCTATTGCGATACGGATCCGTTTGGGCTCTGGCTGTGCTTTCAGGATGTAACCCAAGCTGCCAGCAAACATGGCATCGTTTAGTTTCATCTGAAAATCATCTGTCTGATAGTTCAGTGCCGCCATCTGAACGCCATGTTTCCAGCACTCTAGCGGATCAAAGTTGGACGAGTTGACACGGCTTGGATCTGGGTATACTCGGACCATGTGTGGTGTGTCAGTCAGTCTAAGAGTCTGCTCCTTGTTGATACGCTTTCTGAAGTTTGTTTCGGAGATGGAGTAGATGAAATTTCTATGCGTATCGATGGCATCAGGAGTGGGCAATCGCTTGCCAGCGCCATAGATCGCCAGGCTTTGTAAAAGATCTTCTGGGGAACCATTTTGTTCTGATTGGGGTATAACCGGGCCAACTTGCACTCCCCATTCGGACTTTGCTTGATCTGCACTCTGCTCCAGACCCAGATTGACACCATCATAGTCGTGTTGATCGCTATCTTGGGGGTTTACGTCTTGTGGCATTTTGACTTTGAGTAATATCTTCCCCCGTAGCTGGTTTGGCGATGGCAGTGTCTTGGAGTATCCTGGAATTGGCTCGGTGACCAAACACTCACCAAAGACCTCAATCATAACTCGAGCCATAACGTCTCTTTGGGGCTTGTTGCAATGCACCTCCAATGACAACCATAGAGGCAGATCAGAGGCCACAAAAGCATGCTCCTTGATGGTATTAATAACATCCCGAAAGTTGATGGACTTCGTCAAACTGTAGCCGTGCTTGACGATAGGCTGTCCGCGCTGTCCATCCCAACAGTCCACTTCCACAGATCGACATCCCCGGGATAGAGCTTCGACGTAGCCATTCAATTTCGAACGAGTGGCTACTTGCCGGCCGAGGAGATATGTATTGTGGGAGGTGGAGATAAAGTATTCGTTGACAGGGCGGTCCAGATCATGAGATGTTGCCTTGTTTTGAATTGCCGTGTTATTATCGGAAAGAAGATGAGCAGCCAATGCATCGGGGGAGATATCGGTTGCTGGCTGTATCTCTAAATCTGATTGTGTTGAACCAACAAGAGTACTCGATGAGTCAGTGAACTCTCCGGAAACCTCGCAAACGTGGCTGAGTTCTTCTTCCCCTTGCACGTTCCTCATAAATAATGAATAAAGCTCCGGCGATATTCTGGTGTTCTTGCGGTCGAAGAGTTTGGTCTCGCGACTTGTGATCATGTCCAGTACAGTCCTGCTTGATCTAGACGTGTGGCTCAGTGGGTATTTAACGAGCTCGTTGTTATCTCCAGACGTTGACGCACCAGCTGCCTGCTTTTTGTTAGCAATAATTCATCCAATGTAGAGGCTTCGACTTACAATTGCTGATCTGTCATTTTCGACATCAGAGATAACACATGGGTTCCTGCCGAATGCAAGTTTGATAAGATCAAAAGCAGTGGGTATCGAGAAAACACAAACAAGGACGACGAGATGTCCGCAAAGAATGATATACGCAACAAGCATTCTACCCGAGTGATCCGTCACTCCAGGTAGGAAACCAATGTGCAGAGAAAACAAGGCTATCCTAGTCATTGATAGAATGCCAGGAAACGATATAAAGTGGGAAAATCCTGCCCAGTGCGCCATTGACATAAGATGCAGCGCCTCGCATGCTAGAAGGAGACCAACTTGGGCAGAGTTGTAAGTTTGGAGACCGCCAAGGATGCATCCACGTAGCATCATCAAGAAAAATACTACCAAGGCGCAATATTTGTGACCCTTGTTGCCGTTCCTGCCGACACTGCCCGGGCCTTGTATAACAAGCGAAGCCATCTCAGGGTCTTGCGACCAGCTCCAGTAGAATCCTGCTGATAACAGAATGAGGGCTATTAGAGCCATCGCTGAGCTTTCATAACCGTAGATGCTCCCATCTACAAATTGATAAGTCGCCCATGCGCTGAGAGGGAGCATGAAACAGCTGAGGAATAGTCTCACGACAGCCCAATACTGACTTTTGAATTGAGATCTCAGATTGGCAAATCCACTTCCGGGACTTACCTGGCCATGTCTGAGTCGATGGGTGATGTAGGACGATATGTAGAGAAACAAAAAGACAATGAGCGACAAAACGAATGTGTTCATCCAACTTCGAGACTTTGTAGGCGAGCCAGTCATCTGAGTGAGCAACTCCAGACCAGGCGCTCCAGTGACAGTTCCGTTGTGTTCGTAAATGCCATCTTCAACTCCAGATTGTGCGTAAGGAGACCCGCGTTCGACTACTCCCGTAGGTAGCATAAGAGTAGACCAGCTGCAAAGACCGACCAATGGTTGGAAAAAGCCAGGATATTGGAGGCTCAAGGCTCCTGAAAAGAATATAAATTGGACGTATGCCAGTACATCGATTGCGCGTGCAACGAGTGAGTTTTTGGTGGTGGTTTTGGTGCTCTGTCGGACCGGCCAACATGCTGCAAGACAAGCTAAGGTAAAAGTAATGATTGGAAGCCAAAGACCGAGAAGACGTATCGCTTTGGGAACTGCTGGGGTCAAGACTGCGCGTACGCAAGAGAGTGTCGTGTTATCCGAACTCCTTAACTCGAATATCATTTTGTAAGTGTCGAGGAGGGTTGATCGGTTAAACGATGTGGCGATGGTAAATTTCGACCTCGAACCAAGGTATCTCGACGTGAAGCAGGTCTTGTTGACAATCTCGCCTGAGATCAAAGGAGTGTGATTCCCATAGTCAACGACCGCAAACCGAGGAATAATATCGGAAAGATCGGCTTCGCATGAGTTACGTTTCGTCAACCCAGCGATAAGATCAAACTTCCAGTCAAAGGTATCCCTCCCTCTCTCAACCGACGCGTGAAAACTCTCCGGAATGAGTGACGAAGAGTCGTGACTTTCAGAGCAGTCCTGGAACTGTACATATGCAGCTCGACAGCCAGCTGTCAAGAGCATGCAGTGTGTAACTCTTGACAGCTTCATTGCTATTCGGCCATGGCGGATGTGAGAGATCAAATTGGGCAGCCAGCAGTGGATCTTGACTGTTTGCCTCCTGGATGATTTTGCGCTTTGGCCAGGAATGACTAAGCTCGCTAAGGGGCTAATAATAGGGACAATGCCAAGGATTCGCCCTATTTTGGGAAGGCTTATACGAGTTGGTCCACTTGGCGTGTTCCCTCAACCTGGATACCGGGTATCTAAGAGGTCAAGAACTCCTTCTATTTGACGATTTTATGCGAGGGCATGGTGTATGTCAGATGTTTTCTTCTATTGGTTGCTTCTATCATGTCTGGTGCTTCAGATCCGTCTCTAGTACTGAGTTTCCCTTCACCTTGGCCACCACAAACCACCATAGTCCACAGCCTTGAGAAAAATCTCATCAAATCCGCTGAGTCATGATCACACCAGTTCGAGTCGTGTATTTGGGATCGGTGATATCCTCAGGAAGCAAGTTGCCATCCCCATTGGCGACCAATCCCTCAATCAGCGTGGAAGTCCCAACAAGCTCAAATCCTAGCTTTCGGTACAGACGGATCGTAGCCGTGTTGTCGGCTTTGGTCATCAATCTCACAAGAACGCGAGGTTTCTGCCGCCTTTCTTGAAGATACTTGAGGGCTTCTTGACAAAGGCCCTGTCCCAAGCCTTGACCTTGGTGCTCAGGGAGAATGGAAAGGCTTAACAGCTGCCACTTTTCTTCTTCATCGTCTTCTCCAATCGGGGGCTGACCGGAGGCCTCAGGAAGATTAAATTCTCTTTTGCTCGCTGGACCTCGTAGTGTGACTTGTCCGACCCATTCTGCCTGTCCAGATGTGCTGGGGTCGGTCGACGTCGCAATACAGACAAGATTCTCTCTGTCTCCCTGAAGAATGCGATCCTTCCATGTGTCGAAAGTGAACTTTGACTCAATTTCATATGTAGACGCGAAACATCCGGGTGATGCCTTTAATGCTCTGAGACGTAGATCCCGATACTGAACTGCAGACTCTTCAACTGAATGTGTCTTTGAAATATGAGAAAACGAGTATCGGAACTGTTTCGACATGATGTGGGGTTTGAGATTAGACTGATAGGGTAGGGGAAAGTGAGATATTGTCGATTTGACTTCTTAATGTGTAAGCATGGAATGACAGACTGAATAGTTTGACGTCTTCTTATAAAATAACATATTCGGGAGAGTTGCGCTGTTTTATGGCGATTTATAATCCAAAGGGCTCAAGTGACAAGTTTATGTGGTGGAATGACAAGAAAGGGTGCAAAGTCGTGATAGTTCTGATAAGGCTGATTATTAAACATTGATGGACTCCGAGATTCCTGCACGTAACGCTTAGCGGCAATTATTTTACTGTATTACATGGCTCTCGAGGTTGTGGTTTCTGAGGAATCTGTTAACATTAATTTATGGATGCCTGTGGTTAGGCTAATTGAAGGTTATCTAACGTGCGGTTGAGTATGTATAGATGTTGGGCACTTGATATTTTACTCAGAGCCTAATTGACCAAGCTGAAGGCAAGCGATGCTTACAACGACATGAAATCTTGGATGTCAAATATGTTGTTAACTCGCTCCGAGAATAACCCATGGATAGAATGTCCCTCTGGATTGGATATGTGTTCGTCCGTAAAGATGTCAACCTTTGAGGGAAGATTATCATTTGTCCGACCCATCGGTTGCTATGCTTTCAATATAATCGAATGTAGGAATCTTTGACATTAATTCACTAACTAACACTCTTGATACTTGTCTGAAAAGGATCCATATGCTCCATCTGTTTTTCGAATCAACTACCCTCCCAAGCATATTAGGAAAGAGTAGGTATCTGATCTCTATCGAAACCCTGCACACAACAGGAGTGAGGATCAATCTTGCCTCAACTTCAGCTGTGAACTTTATTATACGACGGTTTCAGGATAGCCTCCGTCTCAGGCTAAATCATCCGTTCCCAGCGGGCGTTGTATGCAACCACCACAAAGTGGCATGTCCGAGCCCTAGAGGATCTGCAACACCCTAGCTAGAAAAAGATGGAAACTCCGGCTCCATGAGACGATCTATTGACAGCTCCGGCCCAAACACCCGGATTGACCAACTTGCGACGATCTTTACTGGCTTCGATATACTCGTCTATCTGCAACGTGGGAGATTTATGCGCCGGAGGAAAAGACCCTTTTGATACCCAACATGATCGCCATGATGATCCTTCGGAAGCGCCTCTGGGACTTTTGTATTCCATGGATACCCGAAGTCAAGAAGCTGCTGGAAGCCGGTATGCCGACGGAATTAAAGCAACACGCATCTGAGGTCAGAACAAGGTATCGCATTAGAGGCCGTTATGGACGAAGAACTATCTATGAAGAAAATAAGAACAGGGGTATAAGAAAGGTATAAACAACATTGTCAAATGTTTAAGTAGATTATAATAGAAGGAATAGCCAAGACGTTTACACCACTCTGAACTCAACAGTCTTCTTAATGACATTACCCTTGAGGTCCATATCATCAAGCTTAATCGACTCATCACCTTGCGATGAACTGCATTCGATGATTTGGTCGGTTGAGTCACTTCGTGTCTTGGACTTTCCTCCATTCACTCCGACAACGTGCTCAGACCTACTCTGGCCAAAGTCGTCCTTCTGAGTGGAAGTGAAATGGTTCTGATGACTGTTCTGGTGGCCGTAACGATCTCGTGAGGAGGGGTAGTCTTGACTACCCACGCCGAATTTGAGTTTGGAAGAAAGGAGATCGATGCTACAATAGTTAGTGCTGAGTCAAGAAGAGACTGTGGGATCCAACTTACTACAAGACCATGGAATAAATACAGAAGATGGCATAGAAGAAGCGATCAAGTTGCGTAGCAATGTTCTCAGCCGTCTGGCCGGCAGTCTTAAAGGAATGAGTAACTGCACGAAGAACACCCTGCAATGCCAAAAGTGCGACTCTCATCTCTGTGCTTCGAGCCAAGTATTGGAAAAGACCACCACTGCGAGCGATTTCGGCAGATGAAGCCTTGGCTGAGGTGAATAGCACCATGAGAAAGTATGCACTGAGGCACTCGAGCAGAGCGATAAGACCGAAGTAGCCGATATGGATGTGGTTGATAGTCATTAACAAATCGTTGTTCTGGTTGAGGATGGAGCGGACTCGGAAGGCGATGATGACGATTCGAACCATGACGATACCCGCGATGCCGGTCCAGAAGAGTGATGCGAATACTCTCCATCGTGTTCCGCGGAGGACTCGTTTGAGGATGATGTAACTATAAAATAAGAGACCGGCTTCTTGGAGCTGGGAGTTGTTAGCTTGTTCAATCCGAAACGGATAGAAGATATCGTACCAGCCAGAAAATGTCTGCAAATACCGATGCTATTACGGTGAATATTGGTGGATGTTGCTGATAGTAGACATAATAACATAACCCATTGGCAATAGCTCCAGCTGCCGACGAAAACATGGGCACTGCAGCCAGCAGCGTCCAGTTGGTGATACCACATACTAGACACCCGAGGAAGACATTTCCCATACAAATGGTGAATAGAATCGACCAACTCAGCTCAAAAAATACCGGTACCGCCATTGTCGATCACTCGTGTAAGAAGAATGGATGGGAAGAAAGTGACAGGCGACTAGAAAGAAAAAAGCAATGCGACATGGCCAAGTAGTTAACAAAGTGCAACCCTGGGCCAGATGATCAGACTCCTATTAAGTTAGGCAGATCGAGACAAAATGCTGCACAGCCTGATCCTGTCATATCGTGAAAGTTTGCTTTGACCCCTGATCCTGACTCGATGGGATGCTATCAGCCACAAGTATGTCACTTACGTACTCGATAATTAGAGACAGACCCCGGATTCGAGCCATTCAAGTTTAGTCAAGGCGCCTTCCACGATTGAACATTGGCTAAAGAAGGTTTACACTTTGGACAGCTGAAGTCGGATTCTCCGTAGTCGCGGAATTGGGCATTCGTCTAGACAAATGGTTGGTGAAGCTAAGAAGCTTAGCAAAACATTAGGGTGTGGCTAAGCTTGATTGAGGAAGCCTTGACTCGCGTCCCCGCGGGGAACATGCAACGGTGCTGAATTAGAGTTCACGCTTTCGGCACCTGAACAGGGGGATAACCTCGCTTGAGGTATCCTGAAAGGGGAAGGTAGGAGGTATGTCGGTAACAAAACTCACTGCCGGTTGGGTGAGTCTTTGGACCCTTGCCAAGCCGGAATGATGTACACGTTGCTTTTTATCTCATTCCGCTGACACTTGTTCCTCGGAATAAAGAACCATGACAGTGGCTGATCACTAATGCGAGCAATCAGTCGAAATCACATCATCTGACATTCTTCACCAACTGCCAGGCTTCTTGAATCGCGAGATAATAAAATAGGCGAAGTCATAAAAACATTAGAGTCTAGATTAGGCCGGGAGACTACCAACCGAGCCGAAACTCACAGAGCTCATGTGTGATCAGTGCTGAAGAAGGGTTAGCTATTCGCGATGCCACCCAAACAAGGTCAAGCGTGCGACTGCAATTGACAAAGTGACCAATGTTAGTGGTATCCAGAGATGTCCACTTCCCGAACTTTCTTTCTCGCTCGGATCGCCTCACGGGACGGTTTCAGAAGTAATGTATTATGGTAGTGTGTATTTATCCTACTATTCGAACTCAGGAAGTTCCGATATCTCGTACAGATGGAAAGTTATGTTTTAAATGAGAGATTGGCGGTATGTGTCACCCGAAGCTTCACATGCCATCATCTTTTGTAATGTGGCGTTTTCGGCATTTCACCGTGGACATGTTACGATATAGAAACAGCCACAACGAAGCTAACGACCGGTCTTCTAGTCAAGCCACTGAGGGGTTCCTCGTTTAGCGAGGCGTCAAGAATGGTTTTAGATGTGGTTGCAATCTTGCTCTCCTTTGTTTCGCGCATTTTTAACTTTGGGGAGATTAACGACAAGCATCCTGGTAGCATCGGATGTCAGTGTACCCGGTTTATGATAGCCCTAACCAGCGGTTATACCACAACGGGAATGCAGGACGGTAGCGAGATGTAACCATTGTATTGAGTTGTAGATGATATTTTGAAGAAATACAGAGCGTTGCGGATACTCTTTCAAGATGAATAATTGCAATGGAGAATCAGACACAACCTTTGACGTCTCACTTATATCATTTATCAAATTAAACGATCAGCTTTGTATTGCTTCGGCACTTGGCCACGTCAGCCGATCGTCGGATCACATGGTGATTGATTGTAGCTACAGCCTTATTTGCCAGGATATTGATTTAAGAGGCTCAGGAACCGGCAAAATGACAAGGCTACACTGCCTTTCGTTTCAAATAAAAGTACGACTAATTTCTGCGAATTGATAAGGTTCCGGAAGCCCTCTGGACGTGGGCTTGTATAAATGTATACTCTTGGCGTTTATGCGTACTTAGCATGATATGACATGGATAAAAGCTTGATACTGGCGATTCTTCCACCATTCGGAGCTTTACCTTGGAATATAGAGTTTCCAAAAAGTACCGAATATTGATCTGAAATATTACCCGAAGAGAGCGATTCTAGCCTGGTTTCACAAGGCTGATAGACGGGTTCGATCTCAAACTCCATGCAGAGGCACCGGAAAAAGAGGCAGTTCGCTTGGCAGTACGACCCCCATGATACGATGATCGACAAATATTTTGACAGTTTTACTGATAATATCATACGACGGCCCGTAGAGCCACATGTTGTGTTGGTTATACAACCAACAAGGACAAGGATATTTTGAAAACCCCTCATCAAAACCACAAGGCGGTATGTTGTTCTTTTTAGACTTTTCAAATTCCCCAGTTGTGAAAATTGAGTGAGAATTTAGCGTCAAAGTTTATTTGCTATCTTTGAAAGCAACTGGAGCGGATATGTCGTCGCCAAAGTCATCCCGGTTTAAATCCTCCCCTGCTCCCCAGTCGCATAGTGGGATGCCGATGAACCAGGTTGCTGGAGAAGAACCGGCAATTGAAGTCGTAAGATCTTCCCATCGTCATTTAACCTTAATCCATGCACTGATAAAAAACTTTTGTAGGGCGACGATTCCGATTCTTCGTACACTAGATCGTAATCTTTATCCGGTTTTCTGGGTCTCGAATTCGCACTAATGAATGACAGGACGGGAATTACCGATACGGAGTCTCTTAGGTCTTCTATTTTGAGCTACAAGTGGGAGAACGGACGACGCTACCACGCTTACCAAGATGGATCTTACTGGTGCGCAGTTTTGAGTCCTTGAATCGTGTCGCGATGGCTTGCTAATCGTTCTCAGGGCTCCAAACGATGATCGTCAGCAAGAAGCAGAAGACTTGATGTAAGAACAAAATGACTGGAGGTTTCGGGGTTAACAGAGATCGCCAGGCACGAAGTCTACAAGATCATTCTGAACGGTGAGCTTTACGAAGCCCCAATCGGCGAGAATTCTCAGGTGGGTCAATGACACAGGGACATCATTAGCTTTTTATGCTCTAACCAGGTACTAGCGGGTCCTTGATGTGGGATGCGGAACAGGTATCTGGGCAATGTGCGTGTTCGAGATACCACCGACAAGACGAGTCTAACAATTGTAGTGAATTTGCCGACGCTCACCCATCTGCGGATGTGATTGGAATCGACCTCTCGCCCATTCAGCCCAAGTTCGTGCCCCCGAACTGCCGTTTTGAAGTTGACGATGTTACGCAAGAATGGACATATCCAGTTGATCACTTTAACTTCATTCACGTTCGTTTCATGACAGGCTGCATTCCAGACTGGACAGAGCTTTTCAAGAAGGCATACAAGTAAGTCAAGTTCCATCAATGGCTCACAGATGCTGATACATGCCAGACATATGCAGCCCGGAGGCTGGGTAGAAAGTCTCGAGCTATGGGGTACTTCCAAGTCCGACGATGGTACACTGAAACCCGACTCGCCAGCCCACAAGTGGGTAGAGGTCTTCAAAGAGATCGAAAAGATCACCGGCAAGTCCTTTTTCTGGGACGACAAGATGGCTCAGTCTATCAGCGACGCGGGGTTTGTGAATGTACAGGGTCGACGCATCAAGGTACCTGTTGGAACATGGCCGAAGGATAAGACTCTCAAACAGTGGGGAGCTTGGAATAGGCACTTTTTGCTTCAGGGCCTTGAGGGCTTTTCTATTCGTGGATTAACAGAAATGCTCGGAGTAAGTCATTTTGCTGATGAATGACTGGGGTGACACGAACTAACTATTTGTTTAGTGGAAGTACGAGGATGCGCAGTTGTTCCTCGCGGACATGCGCAAAGAACTGACAAACCCGGGTCTGCACTCATATCTAGAGGCGTAAGTATCGACTGAAGTTGATCTAACTTTGGAACTTGAGCTGACCAGATTCATGCAGCACGATCTTCTATGGTCAGAAACCAGAGGCTTAGGGGCTGAGGGTGTTTGGACGAGGTTAATTCTAGGCTCATTAGAGGGGAAGCTAATTGCTTCTGCTTTCATACATAGTTGGGAATAGTAAGCAGACCTGAACTTCTTTGTGGCGCTCTGTAGATCTGTGACGCATAAATTAGACTTGCGTGATGATAATCACGAAGCGCAGCGGCAACAGGTCAAAGCAGACTTCCAATCATGACATGCAAACAGTAAGGTTTTCACAGCAGGCGGCAGAGGTCTACTGAATAGCAGCCGATAGACTAGCAATCGGTGACAAGAGGAGAGAGAATTATGGTGTATCAGCGGCTGGACCACGTGTGCAAAGATGTACTTAAGACCTGCCAAGTACTAGATCGAATCATAACACCACACCACTACAATCTCGAGTGACGAATCACCAGACAAGATGTTTTCGCAGTCCCCCACTAATTCCTACCAGGAACTCTTCAGCCATTTGATCAAGAAGACATGGTCAAAGCACCGGCATCAAGCTAACAATCCACCTCTAGAGGTAAAGCCAAAGCATCAGCAACAAGCTAAAGATACACCAGTAAAGAAACCACAAACGGGATACAAGCCTTTGAACCAGTACTTTCACGCACAATTCTGCCTCCGAATTGATGCCAGAACCTTCGTGCCCGACAAAAAGGTGTTTGATGCCGCTTTTGAACCAGAGTACATCGTTTCGTTCGAAAACAACTTCAAGGATTTGGAAGTCATACGCCATTCGACATGTGGCGATGTGAATGAGGAAATGCGGCGGCTGAAAGAGCGGATGGTGGGGCGTGGGCTGATGAAGGATTGGTGTGCAGTGTATGAGTTTATCGATGATAGTCCTGAACCTAAATGGGGAAAACCGCCAGTGATTGTTGTCGGTCCTAAGGCAGAAGGGGAGACACACGATGGGAAAAAAGAAGCAAAAGAGAAGGAAGAGAAAGCAGAGAAAAAGGTCAACGATTCAGATGTAGAGAAAGACGAGTGAGAGAAACTTGGAAGTCAGCTGATGTAGGGAACTCGGTCATCGGGTGGTGGTTACGTTTTGATAGGAAGGGTATTGCTAGTGGGTTATTGGCTAGTAGAAAATAATTAGATTGTGCGAACACTTGACTGTTCCTCAATAGTTGCATTTATTATTGGTCTCGGGTCATTATTCGCTGTGACACCTGAGGACAGCCTTAGCACCATGTCTGATCCAAATGACTGGCAAACACACATTATCACTTGCGCCAGGTGATCCGAATCACGAACAGCGCATAAGTACTTAAGTACGAAGATGTCCTATTCCATCCGAAAACAACTCATACATCTACTAGGCTGTTATGGAGGAAGACAATAAAATGACTCGCCACTATCTTCATGCAATCTTTTTCAGAAACGAAGAAGTATCTGCGGACTATATGTCAAAGCTAATCAACTTTCAGACTCTTACACAGACGAGATACAACATGAGTCTGTATTTTGACGATATTCTACTCCAGCTAACTATACCGTGTATGCCATCGTCTTTGAACAGGGCAAGGAACGAGATGTTAGCCGCCATGGATCAGTATGACCTTCACGAGGATTGGCCGGAGGTGTTCATGTTGATTAACGAGGAGCCTCATGATGTGCCGAATAGGTACATTGATGGAAGGATGTAACGGCATGATGGGCAAATAGACCATCACTGTTGTAGTAATTGAACTCGAATCAGACCTTCCTGGTTGCCTGTCACTAGGCAGCTAGAGCTGTTCTCAAATTTCTCGACTATAAGTACCAGCGCATAGTGAGTTCCTTTCTCTGCCACATCAAACGCTTTCATACCACCAATAACCAAAACGTCACAACTAAATACCCAAACATGACAAACATGAATGAACCACGCTACCTTAAGACCGTTCTTCGTAGAACAAGCAATTCATTCGGCTACATGTACAGCCTGATGCGCTTTCTTGATAACAACGGGAGCAAGTATGCTTGGAGGGTTTCTCGACATGACGAATTGCTCATGGTCTCGGAGCCTTTACGCAGGGACATTGATAGGCAGGAACATGATATGAAGCGTGCGCTAGAGAGAGCGGGCATTACTGAATACTTTGATGTTTTGTTTTGTGCAACTGCGGATGATCCCGTTACAATTCCTTATGTGAACCCTGAGGTTTATGGACGGATGTATGTCGATAATCAGAGTCGCAGGCGGTTGCGGTCTCCATTCTAGAAGTTTAGATATCATAGCCAATACACCCCATGATGGGGCTTCATGATACCACCCAAGGATTCCAATCGCTGTGATTCAGCCCTCTTAAGCAAGTATAAATTCCCGGAGCGTCAAAGAGGTTTCCCTTCCTCATTGTGTTCTCACTCATCAAAGAAAGGTTTTAGTATATACAAAACTTTCCTATCTAAACATGTCCTTAGTATATCTCCACCTTCTGTTCCGGCGGAACACCGAACCATCGAACCACATGCCCGTACTAAGACGGTTTCTTCACGCTTGCCGTGGCAGGGTATTCATGACACTACTAATGGACCAGTCTATGCTCATAGTAACGTTCCAAGACGAGGACCGCGGAATCAGCAACATGCGACATAGCGCTCTGATCGAAACACGTGAATGGGGTCTGTGGCAGCACTGGGGGTTCACTGGAGACTGTGTTATGGAACCCTATGGGAGAGACACGTTATTTCTGACCTTGTCCATGGAGTCTGTACAGAGGGGTGCGCGGATATAGAGGCCAGGATAGTTTGCATTATATGTCCATGTGGTAGCCTCACTTAGCAAACAAGGCAGTCGTTCTCATGAACCCCCTGATGGAGTGCTAAAATGGGGATCCCATATTCGCTGTTGATGTTGAACACGTCAGATCTAAAACGCAGAACATTTGAAAAGAACAAACAAACAATCACGTGCCAGTTGAAGAACAAAAGCCCTTGATTCATCGCCCTACATGAGCCTGATCAAATGGAGCATTGAACAACTAGACTTTTGTTACATGTATATAAACTCTTCGTCATGCCGTTTTCAACAAATCCACCTGACATCAACTCATCTGATTAACACCTTCCACAACAATCACCGATCTTGAATAAACAATCATTTCCCAAAACAGACAAACAATATGGCTGAAAAGCGCAAAATCACCATCATGGAGCGCACGAGCAGTGCATCTACCTCCAAAGACGGGAAGGTCAAAAAGCTCGATGAGAAGTATACGGGCGTGAAGGTCATAATCACATCCAAGGAACTCCAACTGGAGTTCTCTACAGTCCCTAACCATGAAACTGAAAGTTTCACAGTCAAGAATATACGTTCGAGGATGAAAGACCAGGGTCTTACGGGGGATTGGACGCCTGTTGGGTCATGGTAGTAAGGATGGCATCGGCTTTAGAGTCGCGGATCGGGTTAGCTCGGTTGTGTTACCTTCTCTTCGAGACACGAACGATAGTTTAGAAAATTTCCCGAATGATACCAGGGCTTGCCAATAGAGAGAGACTTGCGTCTAAAGGTGTAAAAGGAGTGGAATGCTTGTGGCAACTGGGACCTGCATATCGACAATACAGTCAGAAATAGACTTCGATTGATAAGTGGAATGTGTATTCTGATTTGCAGCCTCAATTGAGGCTGCATGCATCAAAGCTAATTGGATCTATAAACAACTTGAAATGAGAAATAATGGAGTGTTGGCATCACTGAAGACTCGTGCTTTGACAACCTCTTCAAAAGAAGCAAGGACTGTCCATTCGCTATTTCCAGTACAAATGCCGATCGAGATAGCTCCTGTAGCCAAGTTTCCCCACCCCGCATCGTAATGGCCATTTCCAAGGATCTATCAATGCCGAACCATGGAAAAGCCATTATAGATCGTGGAAATCTAGGCGACACGAATGCTTGTGCACATCCCCAGCTTCACCCTTGTTCCGTCACACCTCTTTTCCCCGGGTATCACGATCCGGTTGATCAATTGAGATTTAAGCAGGGAATTAGAGTCGTGTGTCCTCCTACTGTCTCAGGCACGCCATGATGTCAGTCCGAGACATTAGTGCAAACCTTGCCCCATGGCCAAGTTGGATAAAGATTCTGAGATGCTAAATTCCTTGCGAATCCTGATTGTGCATCCGTCTTAGCCGTTTATTATGCATTGCAGAGACATGATTAAAGACCTAGGCCTGGAGTGACGCTGAGTATGACGTGGGTGTTGTGTAGCCCAAGACGTTAGTGTTCAACTCTCATGAGGCTCTAGGCTAGAATTAGGCTGGTTTCATAATGACGCGCTGATGTCACAACAGGCACCAAAATCATCATGAGCGCATAGGATGACGCATTGGAATTCAGCCCCAAAGTCATATTTGACGATAATTCAGATAAAGGGCTGGTGCTGGCTCAGTTCGTGGCTTGTGATTCTTATCATCTATTCTACCCATCAATTCAACCAAACTTTCTTATTCCAACTATAACCAACATGAGTGGTCTCAGAAACGAATTCCAGCCTGTTCTGGCTGACGACACCTCGCGATCTTCTCAGCTCAACGGCTCCCAGCTCAATGGAGAACGTCGTCAATCTGGACCGTTGAAGGAGATCATTGCTCAACAGGACAGTCTCTACAAGTACATCAGCGTATGTGTCTTAGTAAAGTGCATTGGAGAATGAGTACTCACATGTTGCTACAGTGGGAGGATCCAGCTCGAACCATCGGATCGTATTTCGCTGCGCTCGGCTTTCTCCTTGCTGTGCACCACCTCCACCTCACCCAGCTCGCACTCAAGACTAGCGCTATTGGACTCGGAGGTAAGTAAATTGGATTGGCGAGGATGATGGTACTGACTATGGCAAGTCATGTCCCTAGCTGAGTTCGCCGGTCGCTCTTTTGGTCCCAACAACTTCGTTTCTCGCATGCGGCCCAAACAGTACAAGACTGTCCCCGAATCAACCCTCAACGCTACTCTCAAGGATGTCCACGACTTGACTCAATATGCTGTCGTCCAGGCTCAAAAGGTCATCTTTGCTGAAGACCTCGAGAAGACATTCGCTGTAGGTAAACTGCTCCACTAGCTACGTAACTACTAACAACCAGCAGGGCTTCGCGATCACAACCTCCCTCTACTTCCTCGTCCAGTTCATGACTCCCTTCGGAATTGCCATCTTGGCTCTCACAACCGTCTACATCATCCCTCTTGTCACCTCTCCCCGAGGCCGAGGCATCGCCCGTGATGGAATGGTACGAGCTCAGGAAATCAGCGTTGCTGCTGTCGACCAAGCCAGCACCATGGCCCAAGACAGCAAGGTTGCCGTGTCCAACATGGCTTCCCGAGCCCAAGAATCCGCCTCCAACATGACTTCTCGAGCCCAAGAATCCGCTTCTAACATGACATCTCGAGTTCAGGAATCTGCTTCTAACATGACTTCCAACGCTCAATCTACCGCTACCAACCTGACCTCTAGTGCACAGGACACTGCCAACAACCTCCGACAGCGAGCTGGTAACATGATGCCTGCTATGATGCAGAGCAACACTGAGTCTCGACCTAAGAATGTCAGCGATGTCACCTCTAGCGTTCCTCACAGCTCCTCTGGGCCTACTCAAGCCAAGGATATCTCTTCAAAGTACCCCGCGGATGATATGTCGTTCCAGGAATCCAAGGACAAGGCTGCTAAGGCTGATCGCGACATGGCCCACAGCTTCGACAAGTCACCAAAGTCCAGCTTTAGCACTTCCGACAACTTCAACAAGGGCTTCTCCCAATCCGCCGTTCAAGGCTTCCCCTCTCCAGCCAACGACCCATCATTTTCCAAGGCCTCTCATGGCCACTCCGATGACTTTGGTGCCGTTACCAGTGGCTCTTCCAAGCCTTCCGCCTCTCTCACCAGCAACGTCGCCAACATTCCATCTTTCACCGCTACTGGCTCGGATATGCCCAGCTATGCTCAACACCGAAGGTTTGTCAACTACTCCAAGTTCCCTCATATGGGCGATTCTGACTCTGGCTTGCGATCTAGCTCCAACCAAGCTCCTACTGGCAAGCGACCATCCATTGATGATGGCAACTACACTACCCAGAACAAGATGGGTCAGGGTTCTGATTATCAACACTTTGTGCCTCGCGAGGCTCCTAACAGAGGTGGGCTCGCTACCACTGACGCTGAGTCCATGGGCAAGATGCCTCTTGGCAACTTGATCGACCAGAAGAACCAGGCTGGAGAGAAGGCCCCACCTCTGTCTGCTGGTGGTCTCAACGCTATGAAGTAGTGGACGACAAACACTACAACGATTGATGTCAAATTGGAATAGGTCACAATGGTTTATGATTTATCTTATGATTTATGTCGAATACGTCTACGGAGTCTGCTCTGGTGGAACATGGAAAGCATTACAACTATCATCGACCTGACTTGAAAGAGTGCATGGTCTTGTATCAATAGTCAAAGCAGCTATATATGAAAACAAAATATTGTTATTATGAATTATTCTACAAATCACCACGGTGTCTTTGTTCGGGCATAATTCGCGAAGTCAGACATTTAAAATCGGATAAACGATAGTCCTCGTTTAACGTGCCCATCCTCAATGACAATTCTTAAAGTTGATTTCTTTGAATGAAGCCGAAAATATTTGCCGGTACATGGAAGCCAATCACTCGTTCGTCATTCTTGTTCTTCGATCGGGTATACGGAACCACTGATATAAGACGTCATAAACAGCGACCAACGTGGGTATAAGTGGACACAGACGTCAATATTTCAACAACTTCGACTTCTTCCTTTGCCAAGCCAGGAATATTCCAATTATTATTCAAAATGTCAGACCCAAGATCACCCCATCTCAAAAAGCGCGATACTCCTCCATGGGGTTTATACCAGCGCGAAAACTTCTGGAAACTCAACACAGGCGAGGTTCCACCGTTCAACACACGTATAGCGTCCACGAATCTCTGTTAACCGACTTTCAGCTAATGTTCCTAGATCCTGATAAACTTGAAGAACTAGCCAAGAAGAAACTCACTGAAAATGGGTGGCTTTATGCATCTTCCAATGCTGGTTTGTCAGATACCCATCTCGCGAACCGTCAAGCTTTCTTTCGGCATAAGATTGTTCCGCGTCAGCTTGTAGATACAAACGACCGGACTACAAGAACCACCATCTTTGGACATCAAGTCTCTGCACCTTTTGGTATTGCACCTATTGGTATCAACAAGATCTACCATCCTCAGGGTGAACTGCCTGTGGCTCAGGTTGCGGGTGAGCTTGGTATCCCGTATAGTCTTTCCACCGCTGGGTCTTGTCCGATCGAGGATGTCGCAGCTGCCAACGATTCTGGTCGTAAGATCGCCCAGAACAGTGACGAGAGCCATCGTATCCCCGCAGGTCCTCGATTCTTCCAGCTCTATATGCCCCATGATGATGAGCTCACGACTTCACTGCTCACCCGAGCCCACGAGTCCGGGTTTGATGCGTGTATCTTGACCACAGATACTTGGCAACTTGGATGGCGACACGACGATGTAGCTACATCGAACTACGCTTTCTATCGTGGTATCGGAGCAGACCTCGGTCTATCGGATCCGGTATTCCAGAAGCGCCTCGCCGAACACGGTATTGACCCAAAGAAACAACCCGCAGAAGCAGGAGCACTCTGGATCGACAACGTCTGGCACGGACGAGCATGGTCATGGGAAAAGGCCGTCTGGGCTCGCCAGAAGTGGCAGGAGATTAGTGGCGGGAAGCCTTTCCTCATCAAAGGCATCCAGCGAGTCGATGACGCGGAGAAGGCAGCTGATCTCGGCTTCGAAGGTATCGTGGTGAGCAATCACGCTGGTCGTCAGGTCGATGGAGCCATTGCAAGTCTCGATGCCCTTGAACAAATCGCTGAGAAGGTCGGCGACCGAATCGTTGTAACTTTCGACAGTGGTGTTAGAGGTGCATCTGATATTGTCAAGGCGCTTGCACTGGGCGCCAAGTTTGTCTTTATCGGGCGGCTGTGGATTTGGGGTTTGAGTATCATGGGAGAGCACGGCGTGCGACACGTTTTGAAGGGACTCTTAGCTGATTTGGATATTCTTATGAACGTGGCTGGTATTAATAAAGTGGAGGACATCGACAAGAGCCTTATACAATCCTCCCAGGGGATGGATTGGCCGCACAAGAGCAAGCTGTAAAGTAATAAATTTATATTTAGAAAATGATCACAAATGATTAAGATACCGGGTATATGTTTCTTGTCTCATCTATTGCTTATGAGAAAGCTGGGTAATATTTAAGCACCTGGCACAACACATTCCCAGCTACCTGCCTCAGTCGTGTTTCCAGATCGATCCCACTTGCTCTCAAACGGGTAAGGGCAGTACTCTGCAGCTGGTTAGTATTGGACCGTGAATCGTGAATTTTGACTTACTTCGGTAGGCAGAAGCCTTTCCAGCAGTATCATACTGGGCTCCAACAAGGGTAGCAGGCTCTTCATCCTCCTCAACCCACTTGGTCAAAGCAAGCAGGACATTTTCTTTGGCATTCAGTCTATCCTCATCCATGGGGTACACCTGTCCAACATCGAAAGCACCCGGACCCCCGGAGCAATGGTACATTCCGGGGATGAAGAATTGTCGGTAGAAAGAGTGCATTTCTTCGAGAGTGGCGTTGAGGTTACTCTGAACCTTGGCGTAGTACTCAGCGATCAGCTTCGGGGTAATGGTCTGATCGGCTTGACCATGGTAAGAGAGGATCTTTCCACCCTTTGCATAGAACTTGTCGAGTTTCCCTTCGTCGGCGTTGACGCCACCGGGGTTTAGATTGATGGCAAAGTCCATGTCTTTGATGGTGAAGTTGTGGGGTGTCCAGGTCGAGTCATTGTAGACGGCACCGCGCCAGAAGTCCTATTTAATGGTTAGCAAATAGGAAAGACCAAGACATTACTACGTCACGTACCTGTAAAACTGTGTAGGACAGCTGTGCCGTTCCGTTGACCTGGTTAGCAGAGAAAACGCTGGTGTCCGCACCTAGGTTAAAGCCAGGGTAGACAATGCGACCCTCGGAGTTGGCAAGAGGCTCGTACGCTGCTCGGACAGAGGCAACCTGCCGAGGCTTCAAGCACAAAGAGCTATTTAGAACGTTGGTACCACAAGCCATGGTCGCAGGGTCAAAAGAGTGAGCGGCGGGGTTATCAATAATACCATCCTTGACACCATCAAGAGGATCAAACATCTCAATCTGCTTAGCGACAATAGCCTTCCACTGCTCCGGTCGAACGTAGGCATCGGAGTCGAGGTCCGGCCAACCGATCCTTCGAGCAAGAATACCCTTGGATGCCACAATGTGAAGCCAGTCAATTCCAGGAGCACCAGCAAGAATACCGTCAAAATCTTCCGGGTAGAGCTGAGCATTCTGCAGGCCTTGCCGTCCACCTGTGCTACATCCTTGGTAGTAGCTCTTGGAAGCTTTCTTTCCATAATACTGCTCGACGATTTGCTTCGCAACTTGTGCCTCAACGTGGATGCCGCGGTGTCCGAAGTCGTTGATCGTCTCGGGCTGGTTGAGGAAGAATTCGAAGCCCTGCTCGCCGTCGTGACCCGTGTTGGTACCGAAGCTGGCAAAGCCTAGATGAGCACCATTTTGGACAAAGCGGTAGTCGATGCATCCTCCGATACCACCAGTTCCAGTCGCAAGGAGACGGCTGTTCCATTCATCAGGTAGCCAAGCTTCGATACGAGTTGAGCTAGAGTCGCTTGTTGAAACATTGACGACGACTCGGCATAGATCGCTCGTGATGTTAACCTTGAGGCTTGGTCCACCGCATGATGCTACGGTATTGGGAAGAGGTATCACGTCGCCGCGTGGATGATGGCTGACGGAGTCCACTGTAGCATCCGGGATTGAGATGCCATCTGCCGCGCATTTTGAGGTAGATGCTAAAGCCGAGACGGCCAAAGCTGGAAGAGACAACAGCACTTTCCCAAGACTGGAAGTCATATTGAAACTGCACACTGAACCATCGCTCCTGCACGCGACATCCCAGCAGTATTTATACACCCCATTGACAAGGACGCAGGGCTCCATCGGCGAAGTCAAGATCACGATAGCCTGGGCTATTTCTTTTGGGGGAATATTGTCTGTCGATCCAGTGGATGAGAAGCTAACCTCCGCATTTCGGCCTCGGTGTCCGTCGCCGACTTGGTGTAGCGGCAGTTGAGCTTGTTTTTCATGCCGGTGAAATGCCTCACTTTGTGGGGAAACCAGTAGATTGGATCTGGGGAAGTCCGAATTGGTTGCTTAATCTGCCTATATCCCCGGATTCGACGGTAGTTTGTCATCGCGATGAATAGCCGAAGGGGAGAAGTTAACCATGATGATGGTGTCTTGGGCTGACTGGTATATGACAGAGCGGAAGAGTGGAACATGAGAGGCTTGGATCAACAGACTCCTCACTCAGTGTAAACCGAAACGGAGCCCGAAAATGTCCCTGCTCACTGGACGGCGGGAGCTTAGGTGCTGGAATTCGGCGGGGTGGACGCTGTGATACCCTGTAAAATTGGAGGGCCTCGATCGGAAATTGCCCCCGCCAGTCAGGTCGGGTGCTGTTTACCCTGGATGGGCACCTAACAATGGAGCGCTAGAAGAATGAATGGCCCCTTCCTCAATTACCATGTCATTCCTTTTTATAGCATTTTTTGCATGCTTTGAGTGTGACATTTCCAAAGCTGTCCAGCTAAGGTTTTGGTGATGAACGACAAGAATTAGCCCCCCCAATGGTATTGGGAGGTTGACTGTTGGTTCATATGGATGGAAGCTGACTGGAACGTTGTGTAACCTACCCAAGCCAAGAAATGCAATGGGCTTTAAGCCTTGAACAAAACTACACGATGAATAGTATACACCAGACAATAGAGACGGATTTGTCTCCCACGTTGCTCTATCGCGCGAGATTGGGGTTTCGTCAGTCGCGGTCTGTAGGTGACGTAATGAATCGTTGGGTCTATGATATCATGCAATGCTATAAACTCGTTTCGCTAGAGCTTGCCGCGACACTCTCTTAAGATTTACACAAACTGCATAGTGCAACAAATTCCCAGTATACCAAAAATGGTCCGCGTCTTCATCACTGGCTCAACAGACGGCATTGGCCAAGCAGCCGCCAAGCTTCTCGCCGAGCAAGGCCATCAAGTTGTTCTCCACGCCCGCAACGCCGACAGAGCGGCTTCAGCCAAAGCCGCCATCCCCAACGCCCACTCCGTCTTAGTCGGCAATCTTTCTTCAATTGAAGAGACCAAGAAGCTCGCCAAAGAAGCCAACAGTGCTGGACCCTACGATGTTATCGTGCACAACGCAGGTATCGGTTACGGATCGACGGCTTCAAGGGAAATCACCTCAGACAAGATCTCAGCTGTCTTTGCTGTCAACACGCTCGCACCTTATATCCTAACCTGTCTCATGGACAAGCCTACTTCGCGACTCCTGTTCATGAGCTCAGATAGCCATTACGGCGGTGACGAGACGCTCAAGAACGCAACGCAGTCGCACTCGTACGGCAACACAAAACTTCACGATACGATGCTTGCCAAGGCTTTTGCGCGACGATGGACAGATATTCAGGTTCTTAGCATGCATCCTGGATGGGTTAAGACAAAGATGGGAGGTAGCTCGGCGCCGATTACGCTCAGTGAACCAGCAAAGGCGTTGGCAAGCTGGGTTGCTGGAGAGGGATCTCTGATAAGAGCTACGTCTGGTGCTTTCGTAACTACCAGTGGGGAAGCGAAACCTCATCCGGGAGCAGACAATATTAGCAAGCAGGAAGAGTTACTGGATATCTGCAAGCAAGTTTCGGGCGTTTCAGTGCCAGAGGCTTAAGACTCTGGTCACCACGCCGAAGTCATCGAGATACAAAAAGAGAATAAGACATGAAGACATATACAAAAAAAGAAATGCCACGATGTTTGCAATCGTTTTATAGGAACAGCCCGATGCGGGGGTCGAACCCGCAACCTTGAGATCGCGTACTCGTAAGAGTCTCACGCTCTACCGATTGAGCTAACCGGGCGTGGCTCTGATTGGATAATACCAGCTGCTGGATTAAGCATTCATACAGCAAGGACGCAGGCCCTGAAGCTTCTTTCGGTTTGAACCCAACCTTATGGTGGTCATTATCAAAACTAATTTGGTTTGAGCCAAAGCTATTCTGTTGCATCGAAACAAAGTGCTAATGCCCACCAACAGTCACAAGGATCTAATCTTCTTACACAAGACTGTCAACGTCTATAGGTCTTCCTTGTTTCGCAGGGCAAAAAGAAAAGGTCCCGTGTAGGCAAAGGAGTCCCGATGCCTTATCCAAAGTGTAACTATGTTCAAAAACCTTATGTGATGGTCTTCCTTGTATCCCGTACAATAGTGAGAGGCTATGCCTTGTCACCGTTCCGTCTTGCCGCAAAGTTACAAAGAAAAGTCAAGAACTGAGCGACGACCACGCATGCACGTGAGGAAAGGCGAGGGACTTGGAGACGATTAAGCACCAGAATCACGTATGGGGAGTGGCTCGAGAGAAAGAAGAACCTGTATTCTGGGGCTCAGTCCCAACATTGTTGGACCAACAGTGAGGCATCAATCACGGTAGAAGCAGAGACAGGGAACTCGGACGAATGTCGGTCTACGTTCGTCCAAACGAACAAGCTTCAGTGCATGCAAAGATTCCTAACTTTTGGAACCCTTACACAGTCTCCTACTGGTCAGGATCCACGTTTCTATTTCGTTACAGATTCCTGGGAAAAGATGACTCTTCAGCAAGATCGACCGAGCGCAAATGCGCCTCCACAACACTTGATGGAACCATTGAAGTCTTTCCACGCGACAGAAGTCTCGTGTCGCTCTGCTGCTGTCCCAACAAACTTGGCAACCTTTCAAATGTCTAGTTAAACTACGTGAAGACCTTGAGCGCTTTCCGCGTGCAAACAGCAACACAGTTCTCAGAATGCAAGGCTCTGCGAATCCTAGACGATAAGTTGATGAACAAAGATCCTAAGGTATTTTAGTCTGGATCAATAATAGACTGTGTTGTCTTCTAGTAAGTCGAATACTTAGCATCAGGTGTGACGCCCCGTCACCTAGATGGTGCCGGTAAATGCTTTTGGATGACTCTCCATCATTGATGAACTTGGGCTTTCCCTAACATTAGGTGTGCCTTTTACTTTCGTGCATGCATTTATAAGCAGTACGTGTGATCTCCTCGGTCACCCATCGTGACTGCCCACAATGGCCGCAAAAAGTGAGAGCCAGAAACTTTGTTGTACTTCCACTGTATAAAAGAAGGTCTCTCCGACTCTCTAATCTAGCCTTTACCTTACCATCACACAACCATCTCTAGCATTCCCATCATCACACAACCATCTCTACCATTCCCACCATTATCGAGCATCTAGCTTGTAAAAAGTATACAAACCCCTTCTAACTTTGCAATCCCACAATTAACACATCCCATACAAGAGATCAACTTCTCGTCTATCCACCAAAATGGAGCCAGCCGAGCAGAGTAGTATTGCCGTCCCACCGGTCATACTGGATCAACGGGAGACTCATCGCCTTGCCCGCTGTATAAAGGAATACTTCGAGGCGGCACAAAAGAACACTCTCCCTCGTTACAACGACTATTTCAGAAATGCGACTCTAATAACGGGGCAACATCTCCAACTGGCCACCCAGGTCATCGAAAGCGACTGCGAGGGCGAGTTCGGCCGGGCCTTGTCCGACGGGAGCAGATGGCCTTTTTCGTGGTCAAGGGACCGTGTTGCCCTCTTTGGGGACCTACAAAACTTCACGGTGGCAGCTGTTGCTCTCCTTAACTCGAGACAGCCCGCTGGATCTGTGGATCCCAACTTGGTGGCACAACCGGCAAACGGGCTGTAGAGCCGCAAGATCTCTGCATTTCCGCGCCCAAGGTGTTGAGCATAGCTGCGACTGCGACTCAGCTCCCTACCTCGAGGCCTGCCAAGAGCTCCTCCACCACCCGCAGGGTGTCAGAAGAATTGACCGCTAAAAGCATAAGAGACGAAATAAATTATTCATCTTATGACGGCTTAGTCTAGCATTTAGGCTACTTTATTTCTGTAGCCTAAGACTTGGGGACATTTCTTCTGTTCCTTCCTTGTCTTTGCTTTTCTCTCTTTTCTCTCCTTCAGTTCTTCAGTCGTCATACTCATGGTGATCCTGAGAGGAGCCCAATCAAACGAAGGGTAACGCAATCTATCGTGTTCGCCTCTAAAAGACGGCATCTTCAAGACCCCACAGAAACTCGGTCGTAAGGTGCTAGGACGGGCGATGGATTCTTACGATACGGTGTATACCATAGATGCCTTCAATGTTAGGTAGCTCTCAATTCTGACCACCTTACTTTTATTGCTACCGTTGCTCCCTCCCTTTGTTTCAAGGTCATGGCCATGGCTTCTCACTAGCCTGGTTCACCACCTTCCTCGTGTACCTGATTAACAAAGAACACCCAACCAACAGTCAATCAACAATCAGACTGCATGCATCACGAACCAATCGAGTTTCTGTACCGTGATTCCAAACAACAGAGTATAAAGATGCTAGTGCGTGCCATTTATCGACCTGACCCAGAACGTGACCTCACTCGAACATGTCTCTATCCTTGACCGCCACGAACGGGTTTACTCCCAAGTATCGTAACGAGATCCAGCAGGTGACCAGCCTCTTTCATCCTTGGTTGTCTAGTCTAACTTTTTACGGATGATGTATGTTGCTGGCGAGACCCAAGATGTCTCGTTCGAGACGTTGACCCTCGTGGAACAGATCGTACAAGACCAAGTCAGACATATCGTTAGTTAGAAAGCGATTTGGTCAAAGCCCCACTAATACCCTCCAGCTATCCACCGCTAGTGATCTCGCCGCACGCGCCGGCAAGAAGACCGTCTCTCTCAATCACATCATCTTCCAAGTCCGCCACGACGAACCAAGAGTCCAGCGCATCAAATGCCTGTTGCAGTGGCGAGCTATCCGCCTGGAAGCTAAGAAGCGTAACAAGGATACGCATGATGATGTGGAAATAGACGATCCCGACGAATTGTCGGACGACCTGCTCGAAAGCCCTACGGTCGAAGAGGTTGCTGCTAAGAGAACGGAACCTGCAGCAGCCACATTGCCTTGGGACGTCGAGTCCTACTACTCGATCATTCCACCGGGCGGCGACACGAACGAGAAGCTGCTTAACGATCCCGGCGAGGACTCCCTTCAAAGACTTCGCTGGGCGGACGAAGTCACCAAAGCAATGACCAGCGAGGAATACGCCATGTACTCTGACTACCGACACGCATCTTTCACGACGAGAAAGGCAAAGCGTTTCCGCGAGTGGGCAGGTATTGGTGTTGTAGCCGATATTGTCAAGAAAGAGGACTCTCTGGAAATCCTTGGTTTCTTAGCTGCTGAGATGGTGAAGCGCCTCACAGATATCGCACTGACGATACAGGCACAAGACTTAGCGGCGCACAGAGCCCGAGTTGGTATTCCTTCGATGAAATCAGGACATAGGAAGTACGGATTATTCGTTACCGCAGATCCGGAGAGAGAGCCGATCGATGCTGGACACATTCGAAGAGCTTTTTGTGAGACACAGGCAAATCCCAAGAAAAAACGGTTGCAGCTGAACCGAGTCACGGGACCCAGGCACTTAGAGTTAATCTAGACACTTGGAAAGCGTAGAAGACAGATGGTGAAGGAGACATTTGGAAACTGAGGATGAGGCCAGACAGAACGATATCTTGGATATGTATCGGTTTTGGGCGTTTCCAGAATACAGCGCGAATAGATTTCAGTATATCTCAAACAGGAAGAGCTAGGCCTTATGACTCAACCATTGCCTTCAGAGCGGCCAACTCAGCGTTGGTCCACTCCTTAACTTTACCCTGCCATTTCCCTCCGGTACCACCACCTTTGATGTCCTTCACCACAGCCTTGACCTTCTTCGCCATGGCATCAACAGCGACTTGGTCACCCACGATGACAACCGGTCCACCACCTTTGGGCTCTCCAATTGCAATGACAACCACAAAGCCTGTTCCCTGCAGGATGTCCCTCGTCTCACCAACGATCTTGTTAATAAAGTCGGTGTTGCCCTCGTAGCGATGGATGAACGCGTTCATTCTGTTCTGCACGATGATCCGGATCGCTTGCTCGCTTTCGAACTTTGCTATCTCGAGGAGGAGTTTCCGCTCCGAGCGCTTGAGACCAGTGCCGCTGTCAGACAGAGCTGTCGCTCGGGTGACGACTTCGTTGGGGTCACTACTCGAGGACAGGAGTTTGGCGATTTGATTGATGGCGCCGACCGAGGAGGTGGCGAGATTGATCGCACGATCGCCGGCTATGAATGATAGACGACAATTCTTGCCATGAACAGATTGCGTTGTGCCGAGGAGGATGAGGGAGATGTGCGAAGTTTGACCGAGGTGAGTTCCACAGCATCTGTCAAAGTCAGTAACGAGGCTTGGAAAAAGCCCGGAAATACGTACGTGTTGTCATCTAGATCCCCAATGGAAATTACCCTAACAACTCCATCAGACTTGTCGTAATCTCCGGGTAGTTTGTCATGTTTCGCATCATCCGGCGTCTGAACTTTGATGGACAGGTTATCTCGAATCTTCTCCGCGCACTCCATCGTAATAGCCTGCATCTCGTCTTCTGATGGCTTTCTCTCCAAATCGACATAGTTGAAGCCCCCATCTGTACCCATTCCCCAACCCACCGTCTTAATGTCGTGGCTTTTCATCATCACCGCGGACAAGAGATGCTGGCCGGTGTGCTGCTGCATGTGATCCCAGCGACGCTTCCAGTCGATTTCTTGACGGATCTTGTCGCCTGGATACAGCGGCTTGGGCGAGTAGATCACACATCGGAGACCTTGCCGTTGCACGTTTTTGACGGGAATTGGCGTTTGGTCGTCGCCTGAGAGGGGTGTAATCGTGCCGTGATCGCAAGGCTGACCGCCGCCTAAGTGACTTTTAAATAAAGTTCTAGTCTCAATAAGCGAGAATTTCATAGCTCACCTTCTGGAAATAGTACTGAATCAGAGCATTCAATTAACCACTCATCATGCGCATGTCCATTATGCTTCTTGGACTTGTGCGCCTGCTTCGGCGCCTTCTCACAAGACACAACTTCTGTCTCAAGAGTCTTCCGATAAGAATCTGATTGACATGTCAAGTCGCCGACGACGCGGCTGTCGCTGTTATCTTGTTGAGTCATATTGTCAATGTCGATGTTGGTGGAGCACCGAACATTCGGAGATGTGTCACTGACGTATGGAGCATGATGACTAAGATTACAGTCACTTGACGTAAAGAGCGAACACAGAGATGTTATGTCATGTGGCTGTATGGTGTCTCAGTTTAGAATCGAGATAATTCGAGTCCATCAGCAGAATTTGGTAGGAGAAAGTAGTTAAGTATTAAGATTTTATTTGTGTGAAATTATGATGGCTTGCCGTCAAACCGACCGGTCAATTTCGAAGTCAAGGAGTGAATAACCGAGGAAAGCAAACATAGGCTGAAGAGCTGTAGCAAATGACACGCGTATATACCAGCTTTTGGCTTCCAATCAAATCCCAATTAGATCTCAATCCTTGTTCAGCTCACGCTCGTTGTCGCGTGTTGAACCTGCTGTCGGCTTCGACAATGCTGTTCGAAGCCCCATGAAGCAGCCCATCATCATCATCATCATCATCATCATCATTCGTACCAGGAGGGTGACTTTGAAGAAGAATTTCTTATTGTGAAGGAGCGCGCAAATCAGTGTTGAGGTCCCGAAATAGCACTCCTTACGGGGATCGCAGGGTGTCGGAAGAATTGACCGTCATAAACATAAGAGATGAAATAGTTTAGTCATCTTATGGCTATTTAGAGAAGCATTTAGGCTTCTTTATTTTGGTAGCCTAAGCCTTAGAGTACATTTCTTCTGTTACCCACCTAGGGTTAGGGGATAATCGGCACGTCGCTCAGCTCCGAGAAGCGCGAAGCAGGATTGATGCGTCGATTCCGGGGCATATTCCGGCGGCCATCCCATACCCGTGGGATTACCTGGTAAGGGCGAGCGACTTCCATACGACTTTGGCCGGGAAGATGAAGTTTCATCTCTTCTTCGTCAAAAGAGCCTTCCTGTGCAGCATTGAAAGCAGTTTCGCTAACGCCACCGCCACCGCCCTTTCGCTCGATTTCGATTTTAGGACGGAACGTGACTGTGACAATGTAATAGTCGAGCCTTCCGTCCTCAGTCTCGTCGCGAACCCAGCGTCGGTTGTTCCAAGTACTCGAACCATTCCACTGGCCTTCTTGCGTGGTGGCATCGGCATAAAGAACAACGCCATCTTTGCGCTTGAAATACCACTTCTTGATCATCTGCGCCGCAATCTTGTCGACCTGATCCTTCTTTCTCTTTAAGGACTCCAGCTCAAAACAGAATTGGTTCGTGCTGGATGACAAGACACTGGCAACGCCCTTGATCCAATTTGCCTCGAACCGAAGAGGCTCGTCGTCCTCCCAAAACCACCAATCAGTGTGACGAATGGTCAGCGTCACGATGCGGGGTGCAAGATACGACGAATTTAGAAGACGCTTGAGCTCGCCATCCTCAAGCTTGTACATCTGCGCAAAGATCCTCAGCCTCTCAATCTCGACATTGTTTGTGCCTTGTTGATCCGCAATTCGTTTGAGCATCCTACTCATCGGAGGCGGACGGTGTCTAGAAGGTGGGGCACGATCTGGCGACGATAACCATCGGGTATGTTCTCGTAGGAGGAATGGTTTGAACCATGTCTCGCGGTAGATGGCACGACATGTCCGCAAAAGTCTGGTGTCGGTGGACTGGTCGGCTTTCCATGAAGGCCGAGTATAGCAGGTTTTGTCGCTGAATTGATTCTCTGGGTCAGGATGGTCTGTTAGGACGTAAGAGAAGATGCTGTCTCTGATCTCGCCTGGAAGAACCCGGAAGAGGGGAGAGTGTTCTTGGGGGTTGTCTGGCTGGCAGAGAAGGCTCTCGTGAAGTAATTGATGCATTTTGCAGAGATTGGGAATGAATGCTGATTGATAGATACAGAAGAGAGTAATCATAAGATGATGTCTTTTTAAAGGTCCCATCATAGGTACCGTTAGGCAGCCGTGCGGGGCTTCCATCCGTCCCGTCCTGTTGCCTCCACTGCCTTGAGCCAACCATGGCGACCCAGCCGCTACGCCATCCGCAGGGTGTCAGAAGAATTAACCATCATAAGCATAAGAGACGAAATAGTTTAGTCATCTTATGCCAATTTAGACCAGTATTTGAGCTACTTTATTTTAGTAGCCTAAGCCTTAGAGGATGTTTCTTCTGTTACCTACCTAGGCTATACACTATTCTGTGCACAATCAACCCAATCAAACAGGACGGTAATGGTAATTACGAGAAATACCTTGACCTCTGTTCACAATGCATGATACGAGCTCAACAAGTCCAATCACATCACTGCACGTCAGCCAATCCACGAAAATGCCGTTGAAAACATGTTAACGTTCATTCATTTGTAAACATCCGACATTATATACAAGATATCTTTTTGTCCATCTAGTAGCCGTAGAGGTTGACATGCTCAGAGGTGGAAGCGCGAATGCGGCGGTTCTCACGCACCAACAGGATACGAATAGCCCATGCGCATGCAATAGAGCAAAGAGCAAAGCCAGCCGATGCACCAAATCCAATTCCGTATCGGGGAGAGTCACTCTTGGGCCAAAGGTAGGCACCGTAGATGTAACCGATCTAAGGCAGAATTAGTATCAAAGTAAAACGGTATTGAGAATTGCTGTAACTTACCTGACCACCGACGTTGGTCATGGCCAAAACAACAGCCTTCTTCTCTTTGGTCTGTGACAGAGTAGAAGATGCCCATCCGATAATGACGGAGTTGACAGCGTAGGCACCCATAGGGAAGATAAAGCAGGCGACGTATCGGGCAGCGGTATTGAGAGTCGCAGCAGCGAGAACGAAACCGACCACAGCGACGGACAGACCAGCTGTGATGTGCCAGGTACGCTCGTGCATGCGTCCAGAGTTCCAACCGAAGAGGATACCCGTGGCACCAGCGAAGATGAAAGGTGGGCAAGTCATGACTAGGGTGATGGTAGTGTTGAAACCGAGAGTCTTGACGACACTGGAAACAGTTAGTCTTGTTACGTGATCAGTACTAATGGGACTTACGTAGGGAAGAAAGAGTTGAACGAGCAGGCAGAAAGATGGAAATTCTGCATAAGGCAGAAAAGCCAGGTTCGCTTATCCTTGCAAGCCTGCTTAAGACCGTCCCAGGAAGAGCCTCCCTCCTGAGAGTCAGACACCTTATCCTTCTCCATGCGCTCGTGGGCAAGCTGCTTCTCGCGCTCCGTGAGCCAGCGAGTCGTGAGAGGAGTGTTGGGGAGCATGAAGAAGCCGAGAATGGCTACCAGCGCGGTGACGGCACCTTCAACGATGAAAAGCCTGGAGTTGTCAGTTGCCGGTCGGAAATTTGTTTGGGTTGACTTACCATCGCCATCCCGCGAGACCAGCAAGACCGTCCATACCTGCGAAGATGCCTGCAGCGATAAGACCAGAGAAGCCAGTGGCGAGAATCTGGGCACAGTAGAGGAGAGCAATGCGGGCGGCGACCTCTGCTCGTCGTTAGTATACTGATTTGCGCGATGACTCGAGTTACTGACCCTTTCGTGTGTAGAAGATGGAGAGCATGTATGTGGCACCAGGGTAGAAAGGAGCCTCAGTAATACCCAAGAAGAATCGACAGACAACCAGGCCAGCATAGTTCTTGACAAGCGCAGTGCAAGCTGATCATAGCGTTAGCAGAGAATTCACTTTCTGGTTGTTTACAACCTACCAGAGACAGCAGCCCAAACCAGCATCCAGCAACTCATGTACATGCCAGGCTTAACCTTGGTAATCAACATGTTGCTAGGAACCTGCATCAAAACATAACCAACAAACAAACTCCTCAAGGTCAGCGCTGTGTTCAAAATTCGTATTTCGGTTCCACATACATCGAAACGGTGGTGTTGAACTCGGTTCCACTCATGTTGAGATCCTCCTCCAAATTATTCAATCGTGCTTGCGCAATGGCATTTCGGTCGACGTAGTTGAGGAAGTACATGATGCAAAGACAAGGCTGTAAGAAAAGTCCAGTTAGCCAAGAACATTGGCGATCGGGTATCAAGCATTGGCACGTACCATGATCCATAAGTCAAGCTTCTTGACGAGGCGGATCTCTTCTGGGTCTGTCTTCTTGGCAGTACCCGTCCAATCCCTCTCCTCATCCTGCGCAGGCTTCTCATCCTCGAGAACGCTGTTGACGTGCGCAAAATCGGACGTCTCCTTGCCTTGCTGGTGCTCGTTTGCAGTGGCCATGTTTGTCGCTTGAAGAGAGGATGCTGGAGCCTTGAGAAAAACTTTTCACTCTCTCCGGTCTGGACCCCGTGTATTTATGGCCCCGTCCATGATCATCGCGCGGGGAGCGGGGGAGCTGGGGGAGCTAGTGAACCTGGGGAAAGGAAGAATCTGGGGTAGTTTCGGTGGTTAAAAGTAGAGTCCGGGACTGCTTTGTTGAGGGGAGAGAGACGCTAGAGAGGGTATGCTTGTTGATGACAGATGTGTGGTGTCTCATTTGGTGGTGAATTGGGATGGAATTGCGGAGATCAGAGGTGAGATGGGGAACCATTAGATCAGGTGGAGGATGGTGGTAGGGACCCGACTCCAGCGCTCCCTACTCCCTGGTTCAGTGGGGGGAATGGTCAATGCGATTTTACTGCTAAAGACCCGACGTTCATGGGAGACACGGTACTTCATACCGACGGTCGGTGTTGCCTTGCAATCTTGGAATTTACCTGGATATTATTTGCATCATTACGGGCAACATCCAAGGTACGACGATTGTCTGTTCTGCTATCCGTAGACGTAGTACAGAATTGACGAGTCATTCTACCCCCATCACCAAATCGCCGAAATACAACCTCAACCCATGACGCCGATATGATCAATCTATCTGTACTTCGGGACGTGACGCCGAAGCAGAATCTGATAATCACAGATCAGAATCAAGATAACAATTCAACAACTACCGGCTTCTACTTTTGTCGCCGTGTCTTTTACTCTGTAGCTTTCTGCTCTCCCTTCTCAAAACCTCGGCCACTGATCAGACCCCGACGCGATGGCGTCTGTTCACGTGTCGCGCTACGTCCCTAAGAAAGAGTCGAGACTCGAGATGTTGAACTCCAATCTTGGCTAGATTTGACGGCGATTTATTTCTGGGGATGTTTGGGCTTGGCTGCAGGCTTAAATTGCCGACTTGGCGTCTGGGCTTTGGGGATTGATTGTGGACAATGGAAAATGTCACTGGAAATTGGTGACAGAGAGCCGGAAAACTGTTGCCGGGATTTATAAGCGACTCAACACGATTCGGAAAACATGACTCCATCCCAGAGTGAAACAAATGTAATTCACTTTCCATCGCATTGGAACATTGATGGCGCAAAGGTAGACGCGACTGTACAATTTACTCCTTGGATTGGCCTACAATTGACCTCCCTCAATGGCAAGCCTTACCATACTTCCTCAATCTCGCATAATTGTACGGCAATGGCGCCATAAATCCAGCAGCAATCGATACCAATGCCGCAATCCAGAACGAAGGATCATTAAGCGCAACCTGTCCACCAGTAAGATAATAATCCACTGCATTTTCTGCCGCTTCCATGGTCAACATGGAGATTAAGCTCATCCCAATTGCCGTCTTCGCGGCGGTGAGCCATGTGAGCCCGTCGCGACCGATGCGCAGCATTACAGTCTCGAGAAGGATAGACGTTGAGATGCCAGAGGCCACTGTTTCTGTTAGCGAGTGACATGGTTGCAATTATGTCGTGGGCGACTTGCTGGAGATTGGCATAACGATTGCCATGGACAGGTCTGGGTAGTAGGCCTGAAGGATCCACATCGCCGTGAAGTCACCAGCTGTGCAGCCGATGAGACATCTCGTGGTATTGACTGACGCCCTCTTCCATGTCGGTCTTGAGTTCCAGAATGTAGATGACGTAATTGAAGTCGGTGCTGGTGCCTTCTTTTTACCGCAGCATTGGCTGCTTGTCCATTGTTTCTGGAGGCTGGTCACTGGTAAGAGGCGCTGAATTGATGTGGCGCGACGCGACTCAAAGGTGGCAAAAGCACCAAGATGGCGCACGCAAAGTCGTAATGGGCTCGCAGTTCCACGCATCGCTTCTTTGAAAGACTCCAGTCAAATTATTTGTGTTTGTCGGCTGTGAGTTCAACGGGAATTTGGCGATGCGCGCGCATCAAGAGGCAGTGAATATTTTCGCTGACTACGCCGCACAATTAACTCAGTTCCACTTTAAATTCATTGTCATGATTTGTATTGTAACTCTATTACTGATGCTCTAAGTTATGTCAGAGTTGTGGATTGGCAGTGTAATAAAAAATTCCATTTCGATACCAGTTTCACTTAAGAGATATTAATGGGACTTTGGAAGTTTCTCAACACGTCTCCCAAACTACAATTATAAATTCGGTGTAGTCGTAATTGCAAATAATTGCCTGTCAACAGTTCAAGGTAGAGGGAGGCAGATTTAGGCATTATCGATAAGAGATAACCGATAACAGTGAAACGCTCAATTCTGCCCGCATTAACTTCCGTACAGTGATCAAGCCAGGATTATCCTCGAGTCCAATTTCATCTTTCTAGTATATATGATCAATCGATTACGATGACCCGTCCAATTAATTCCTGTTAAAAGTGTCAATTTGTCCTACCCGATGCCATGCCCAGAGTGGGCATGGCAACCGTGAACTGTGTGATCTTTGACTTGGCTACTGACGAGGTTGTAGCTTCGATGCTGTGTTCGACCTTGCCAGGTGCCACGAAACCTCCGTCACACCGCAAACAGTCATACTATAGAAGGGTAATGATACCGTGGTCTGTTGGATGTTACAGTGCTGCCTAGCAATCGAGAGAGTTAGATAATTGGTAGATATCCATCATCAACAGCAATTGTGCTGAATTTTATCCCCCAGCAAGATATGTTACTTTACGGCTCCCTCAAGTCTAAGGAGCTCTGAGGTTGGTTTGAATCAAGGAAAAATGGTGAGCATACAAGAACCCTGTACGCCTACTGACGGTGTATCAAGTCAGTTTGAGAAGGTATCGCAGTCGCTTAGAGGAGCAAACATCGTGATATCGACGAGTAGACACAACGTAGGGCGAGTCGGAGCGAAGCACCGAGTGACACTCCGAGTCATGCAAACTGGTCCCGCAAGGCAAGTCCAGCTTTTCAAAAGTTCTTGTTATCATCATACTTGCGATACGACGTGTTGATTCGGGGTGTGTAGATATGAAGAACTCGAGGTAACGAGGAAAGTGGGTGACTTACCAGTGAGTTCTGAAAGCCGAAAGGCATGCCGATTTAATCGATAGACAAAACGCCGCAAATCTCTTGCCGGATGTTTGTCTTCTACTTACCAACCCAACATCTGATAGTGGAAAAAGTACATCGGACACACGTCAATCCGAAGAGTGTTTGTCGCTATGTCTCCAGAAAAGTCAACCAACTCATCTTCTTCATCATCATCCGGTATCTCCTGTGGTCGCGCTCTCAAGAAATGCTCGATCAAGACACAACCTGACATCATTCCACCAACAGCGTTCAGTGATCTCAATAGCCCTTTTGTCGAAGAGGATGAGGCCATTGTAGTTGATCAGCCGTCGGGAACCGACGATGTGAGCAATCGACATCGCCATGGAACGAAGAAGTACCGTTCAGCGGCTCAAAATGAAACGAAAGCTATTTTATCAGATGAGGAGGCAAGAGGACCCGGCAGATCGTTCCAACTACTTTCAAACAGCTGCCAGGATGTTCATACCACATGTAACAGTAAACGCGATATCATGCGACCGTGGATCAGTCAGGTTCTCAAGACTGGCTATGCCGACCTGGGCCCTATTTCCAAATACGCAAAATACTCGGAGCCGACAGGGCGGGACCCTTTCAATCCTTGGTTCAATCTAAAGGGGTTCTCTCTAAACTCTGGGAAGGTGCCTGTTCTGATGTTCAACATCGACAAGGGAGAATACTACCAAGACCACGTTGGCCCTTCCAAGTTGACCCTCGAATACGCAGACCGGTTGTGGACAGATAAGAGGGAACTGGCGCCTGTGAAGGTTCGGTGGCTGTAAGTCTTATATCCACTAGAAGTGTTCATTTCACCAGAAAGCTAACCTCGCGTGATACCAACAGACACCTACAAGGTGCCCCATCGAACTATGAGATCATGAGGGTAAGACTCGGTCACATAATAGCGATTCATTTCAGGAGCCTCACTCTAACATGATATGTATTAGAAACTGGTCGATGAATGCCCATATTTGTCCAGTCCACTGAAAACAGTCGCTCTTGACGTTTTGCAAGAAGCGGAGGGGCAGACTATCCAGTCTCATGGACAGAAGTCACAAATCAACACAGGAACTGTTATACACAAATTCGGTCGCATGCACAAAAATCCCTCCAGCCCGAATGATGACAACTTCGAGGATACCGAACCTGTCATATTTCTCTCTACTCCATACTTGGCAGTATCTGAAGCTCAAGTAGCCGACTCTCACAGTGAAGAGGATAACTATAGAAGCCTTCTTGAGTTTATCTATGGACGCGATGTGGAGGACCTCCAACAAACACATATCCATCCTTTGATTGACGGGACGATGAGTGCGAACAACTGGCCTAGTATCGAGGTACCTGAGGCGGAGTTCTTGTTGATTGGCTCCGGTAACTCACACAGACCTTCTCAAGGGATACCCATTCTGACAGATGACAGACATGCTTATAAGCCTTTTCAAAGCGCCCTTACGAGATGCCCTGTCGACGACTATCTGCATAAAGCCTGCGGAGCCAGAACCACCCAAGGCTGAACAACTTTATACCGTCAAGATAGCTACAAGCCCCCCAGCGCCTTTGTGCCTTCTACCTATCAGGCAAGATTACAGTTTCGAGGTGCGTACTGACTCGATGCGTCAAGTCGTACACCACTAACCTTTCTAGTCATTCTTGAGGGACGCTTTCAAGCTTGCAGGCTGGGAAGGTCCCGTAACCGATTGCTGCAAGTTGACAATCGACGATGGGCGTATTGTAGACACAAGGGTTTGGTGTTATCTTCTTGCTACGGGGGAAGTGGAGAAGCACACCTTCACGCTGAACGAAAGACAGAGAGATCCGGGTATGCACGACACCCCCGAATGCATAAAGTACTCCTGTCGTCAAGTCAGTTCATCAGCCGACACATCAGCAGCCTATGAGTCTAATTCTGCGCATTTGTTTCGTCCTTGCAAAAGCTTGTCAGACCCAGTAAGACTTTGCAAACCATTGACATGATACAAGACAAATACTAACTGGATCCAAGCCCAAACCCGCCACAATCGCCCCAGTCACCGTTTACCTTCCAGAAGGTTTGACGGCCCATGTCACGTCATGTGATGTGAATTATAGGCAGCAGAATAGCGACGCATCTAGCAAGTTCTGGGCTGGTCTCCGTTATTATCCACATTACCGTATAGACATCAAGGATCTTGATGATCTGAGGTCAGTGCTGCGGTTGGAAAACGACGTCAGATCAGCAGGAAAGAGGGAAGTGAACTTGTCAGTCACATCGAATAACGACTTAGGATTTGGGCAAGCAACACCGGTACCCAATCATGAACAGTGGAAAGCTCAACTAGTACACCATAGACATGAGTCTCTGTTGAAGCAGAGCTTTGGTGAGTATTATAGGGAAATGAGACCTTGCGAAAAGCAGTTTGTTGCCGACAGATGTCGAGTCCTTATCCCTATAACTGTGGGTCAGCAACGAGCAGTCTCGAACTCGGCAATTGAAGAGGAGACTGTCATCCCCGATGCTCATGGTCGATACGAATTGAATCGGTCATGCGAATTCACTCTCATAGAAGAGCTATTTTCACTCTCGGAAGAACTGTTCTCCTTCTTCTTGCCCCAAATATCGGATGAACAACATGCCGAAAAGGTCTATAATCATTTGTGGGGTACATTAAATGAGATTATACGGGTAAGAGACAACATATGAACCTCGCCGTAAGCAAGCTAACGTTGCCGAACAGCAGATCCATGTAGCCTCAATAGTAGGCCAACGCCACGGAGAGAAGATGTACCTCAGGATCTCGCCGTTGCTTCCTTTGATCCAGACCGACAATTCACATAGAAATGGCAACGCGCTCCCTCTGGACAGTTGTGATGAATGTCAGGCTGCAACAGCATACGAGTCAATATCTGATGCAATCAGCCATTTGCATGACCGCCATTTTACATGCTCGCAGACTCGTCACCCTTCCAATCTCCTCGACGACCCTTGCCTGGGATGGATCTACCGCGCCTCGTCCGATCAAGTGAGAAGAGGCCGAATTATTACGCCCGCTGCTACATTTGCCGGTGATCTGCTCACGATTCGCGACAGCATCCAACAAATCCAACTATTAGCAAAGGATAAAGAAGGTGGGGTACCCGTTAAGTCTTGTTACCACTTTCGAATGCATAGTAGGCAAATATGTTCTCCTCGCAAACAGCTTTCGTGCCTCAACCGTGCAGAAAACGGGGTGTCAGACGCAACAGTATCTATTTCCTTGGCAAACCTACGCACCGACGCGGTGAAAATTGATAGGAAACTTTATAAGTGGCTAAGAATCGCGAAAAGAGACATCATGATATCCGAGCCTTCTAGAGACAAGGAAAGAGGAATAATTATTTCTGCAGTAAGTGCAGAACTTCTCTTGGCGTTACTCGTTCGGAATCTTCAACGCAATACTGTCGAGCAGGTCAAAAACATAGGACCAGACATTGTTGAGCACTACCGCAGAGTTTCTTCAGAGTTGAGAACCAGTGCGATTAGAAGACCAAAGCGACGTATGTTCCTGGAGATATCAGCACACGAGGAGGAATTGGACGCTCTTCGCGCCGTTTTCGAGATCCAATGGAGAACGTTAAAAGCTTACACGACACTCCTCGATCCCGATCGTCATGAACAAAGTAGTACGGATCAGGATTATCTCCAACGCCTAAGAGATACATTTCGATTGGTGGAGAAACAGCTTGACGAAGACAGATTCAACATCGAAGGGGATGTGCACAGTCTTTCAGTACTGCACGGACATTCCCAGGCCACAAGACACGATTTGAAACAGGTTTTGGAAGTCCTTGATGAGGGAAATGGCAAGGCTATTCGGGCCTTGACATTCGTGACTGTCTTCTTTCTACCACTGTGAGTTGAACTACGCCAAACTCCTAGTCTGTCTTATTTATAGGCCCAAATTTGAGCGTGCCAAGGTAGCGAAGAATGTCTAACATGTTAAACAGATCGTTTGTTACAAGCTTCCTGGGCATGAATGTGACCGATGTCAGGGACATAAACCGGGATCAGAAGATCTTTTGGTTCTCCGCGATACCCTTGACTTTCGTGGTTGTTAGCCTCTCAATCATCTATGGCTACAAATGGGAGGCATTGAGAGAAATGCTCAAGGGAACACCACACTCTACACATGCACGTAGGATTGCGGAGGAGGATCTGGAGCCGTCAAGACAATCAACTCTTCACGCGGCCAGAAGTGATGTCGGCCTCCCGCTGGCGCAAAGGATAGATGAGTTCAGCCCACCAATGCACCCTAGGAGGTAAAGAGGGGAAGACAAAATGCAAGACTGCATAGCATCAGTCGTCTTCAAATGAGCTGCCTTAATGGACATCTCCCGGTCAACTCTATCGCATTACGTAGGAGTTCGAATTATCCGGTCCCGGTTTCGGTGATTGGCATGAGGATTCCCCAGCCTTTCAGTAAAAATGAACTCAGTGTCGCTATTAGGCAAGATTAGGACTTGAAGAACCATCTTTCGCGAACGATGGATCAACAGAAGCCGCAATAACAGGGCGCCGAGCAAGACTTGGCTTAGAGTTCGAGGAGAGGTTCAATGTATATCAGTCAGGTAGATACAGATATAGTCATTCAATAGCTTGGTGTTTCTTTGTCTCGTAGAACACGGTATCGTGTTTGGCAGTCTCCGGACTTCAATCGCTGTCACTGCCACTACTATCATCGTAATCCTCTTCAACACATGCCCCACTGCCCGAATCCTCCATTTGTGAGATTACATCACTAAATCGGACGTGCCTTATTCCATATATGGCTTTCATACTGTTAGAGCCGGCTGACTTTGAATGGTCACTGCCATGATGACACCGCATTGAGGAAGCGGAACAAACAGTCCTGGCTCGTCGATCATAGGATATCTGGCCGGAGCTGTCTACTTGCACTGGATCTGTTGACCGTATTGGAACCGGCTCACGTGAAACCCGCGAAGATGCCCTCGATACAAAAGCCGCGGCTCGACTCTTACGCTTGAGGATAGAATTGACGTTTGACTTTTTCGAGTTTGAGGAAGAATTGTAGTACGTGTAAGAAGCCTCTTCGTATTCTCTTTGCAGTGGCCCATAAAGCCACGTTACGTCATGATCTTTGAGCCTATCGTTGTTAGCCAAAAGAAAAGTGCATAAAGAGAGTGGTCATAGTACCAGTTGACAGAGGATGGAGGGACTTCCTCAGTCTTGTGATAGACCTTTGACCAGGTGCGCCAAGATGCATTGGCTAGACGTTCTCTGTTTTCAAACTCACAACTTGTTGAAGCTGCATGCCTCCAAGAAGCCATAAGCTCATCGCCCTTCCACTCATAAGTAAGAAAGTCAACACTCCGTGTTGATACCTCCCTTTTGATATAGATATCGTCCTGAGCCAGGAAGCAAACAGCTGACGAGGGTGTGCTATCTTCGGTAGTAGCTAGCGAGGAGCTCTGGGTCAGACCATAATCTGCAAGCTTCTTGACGACATCTGGATGGTTATTATCGACTCCGAAGTCAAGCGCCCCTTTCTTATACCGTGGAGTTCTGGCCCAAACATCTGCTCCTTTCTCAATCAACCTACTAAGGGTACGGCAGCTTCCAAGTCTCGAAGCTTCTAGCAGAGGCGTAAGCGAAACCCCAGTCATCATTTCGAGATTGAACCCCTCTTGATGACAGCACATGTCGACAACGTCGTCCAAGTCAAAGGCGCATGCCAGCCATATCACATGATTGGGCTTTCTGGTCGCTGAATGGCACCTCTCAAGCTCTAATCCCGAGATATCATCGAAAAGAGCATCCCAACTCCAGCGCTCGAATATGGAGCCGATGTCGGGGCGCTTACGGATAAATGCCATGAAGAGACCTTGGAATGGATCTACGCGACGTTCGTCGCCAGCGAGTGAAGCATGCTCATGCCAATATCGATCAGCATACCGCTTGACTGCAATGTCTGAGCACAGCTTCGAAGTGACTGCATATCGTCGGTTGCCTTGTGAAGAATCGATGTACGAGCCATCGGGGGATAGAGTCAGGCATATGTGTAGGAGACCGTGGTAGGCTAGTGAAGCATGTGCCTTCTGTGGGGTGAATGTCTCATTCCGACAATTGTGAAACTGCTCAAAGAATTCTCTAACCGACAAATGGACAAACCGAAACACGTCCATTGACTGGTCAATCTCTACCAGATTTCCGCAAACATCGAGGAGATGTTGAGAAGACAATGGTATATCGGACGTGCCAGTGACACATGAGATGAACGCTGCAAACGAGTCTGTCTGTAAGGTCTTCCTTCCATAGAGCAGCCATTTGAATGCACCGTCAGCAAGTCGTTTTGCGCTTGGTCCAGCGTCTATGATAGTGGCGTAGATAGTGTAGTAAGAGTGATCGAGGGTTTGCGGTAGGTGACCCAGTCTGGACTTCAGGTCTTGGTCGAGTTTCGAATGCTTCAGTGTCTCGATCTGGAGATCCACCCATCTGAACCTATTGGACATAAGTGTTTTCATCCTAAGGTTTGGATAAGAGTCAGAACTCACATTCCTTGAGCCTTGGAAGATAAAGTAGCCCTAACTTCATTTCGCAGTTCCTGAGACCCTGGACCGTATACCCTTGCTCTTGAATCCATCATCGCATCTACCTTTTCATCAACGAATCGACTGATGTCGTCCGAGTTATATGTGGCACTAACTCTTATATCTGACGCATCGGCTAGGGAAGCCATGATATCGATATCGTCTCGACTGGTGATGAATATCTTAACAAGGTTTGCTGACTCTTCTCTGACTCGTTTGAGGCACTGAAGGACAGACATCCGTTCGTCGGAGTCGCACTCGTCCAAAGCATCAATGAAGATCGTAAGCGACGGATAAATGTCCATGACCTCGATCAGTGTTTCAACACATTCGTCTTCCGTCCATTCCCTATCGCCAAAGCCTTCTTCTTGGATTCTATCATGCCTCACCTTGACTGGTTGGGAGATCCTTCGAGTCGGGGACAAAGCCGTCACTTGGCGGAGAATACTTTGCATCACCGATACACATTGGCCGCGTCTCGGCTCCCGTGGATCTCTGGCGCAGTAGAAGAAAGCAAGAAGCTCGTGCGAGTCGGTCTCTGTAGCTTTGATATCGTCAATGACCACGGAACATAGCTTCGTTTTCCCACAGCCTGGGATGCCATGCAACCAAAAAACTGTCGATGAGCTACTGCAACGCCAATTAATGAAAGAAGGATGGTGCAAAAGCCATTGACCAGAGCCTTCTAAACGACCGTGAGCAGCCGCTTGATGATGGGAAGGATATGGTAGAGTCGAAATAGACTTTAGGATAGTCAGGCGATCGGTTTCCTGGGCCAGGACCAACAGCTGCGATACATCGGCATTGATCCTTGTGATGGGCGATTTCAGAGATTCGAGGATGTTCTTCAAGCATGCCACACGTTGAAGACTAACTTGATCTGATTTGGTTGCATCGAATTCTCGGATCTCCCCTTCTGCAACCATAACGCAACGATCCACACCACCCTGCTCGACAGACACGGTTGATGAGAAACTTTGCGCCGCTTCTGCGTCCGCAAGAAAACTTCCGGCCAAGTTCTTCATGGTACTGTTGGAGTAATACTTGATCGCTCTGGCTAGGAAAGCCAATATGCGGGCGTAAAGATGAGCAAGTGAGTCCTCCAGAGACTGGGTAACCTTGAGTCTCCGAGTCAGATACAGATCCTCAACGATCGCGCACTGGGCGACAAGGTTGGAGATCTGCCCCATGTTCTCAGCCATGATACCAAACGTTTTCACGTTGTCGACCGCGACCTGGAGGAAAAACCGGATACAAGCCCAGGGCAGTGCCGCATGTGCCGGGTCATATTGGACGGCTGCGTCACCTACAGCCTTGAATTTCTCGACCCAGGCGATGATCTTCTCGAGATGATCTCTGACAACATATGTTTGACCTTTCCAGTTGAACTTCCATCTTTTCTGCAGAGCCTCGGCCCTCTTCAGTTGAGCCGCTTGGATGATGTCAGCTAGCACGCCGATGTTGTTGGAATTGGTGAGAGTATCTAGACTCTCTCTGTCCTTGGCTGGTAATGTTTGTAGTGCGATCGACCAAATACTCTCTTTGGGGGGTGCTGTTGAGATCCGCGGCATGGTGGTCTGACCTGGAGTTGTTGAACTGTCCATGTTTCCTCGAGGAATCGGATCATACGGGCGTGCCTTACTTCCCTTTCGATCAATTCCAGGGAATGTTCTTTGGAATACTAATGCGGGTTGGCAGTTGGGCTGACTGTGGTCTCCTTGTCGAGGCGTTTCAAATACCCTACGTTCCTCGCGGGGCTAAGTTGTCATTTGCTCCGCATGGCTGTCTCATACAAGCCGTTATAATTGGTTCCCGTCAGTCATGCATCTGTAACAGATGTCATTGGAGAATTCTCTGTACCCAATTGGGCCTCAATATAACACAGCCTCAAGGCATCCTTCCATTACCGTGTTGAAGGTTGAAGTGTTTATGAGCCATGTTTGCGTATAAAGCTGAGATGATCGCAATTTGAATGGTGCCTAAACTTCTGCAGCGCGGGTCCGCCAGGGCTCCGTGGTACACTTATCGCCCCGCAGGCAAGGATTACAGCGCACAACAAATTATTTACAGTGGGACTATAGCGCTCTCGCCCCTAACACACGCAGCGGGATTGGCGGGCAATGGATAGAACAAAACATCCAAAACACCCATGCCGATTAAATACGTCTGCAATGCATGATGTGGATGGCTTCGCTCATTGTTCGAATAGCCAGGTACGTCTGGAATTGGATCGAATAAAGACTATGACCACCAACAGAAGCAGGTCTTGCCGTACGTTGTCACTGCGCAGGCTTAAAATTACTAATGGCTCCTTTATGCAGATAGCGTATGCGAAAACAAAGGACGAATACGACTTCAATTTCCTTGTTTTACAGTAATTCTTCCTTTTCCAGTTATCACCGGAAATTCCGTCTGCAGCCAACCAATGAGGCGAGGGACGAAGCTTAGAAAGAAGATGAGAACGTAAGCACTTGCTTATGAAGAATTGGTGATATCGATTTATGCTAAACTCTTCAGGATGGCTGCGGGGGCGTTATCTCGTACATCTGAATAAGCAAGCCATTTGCGGGTTTGGCTTATGATATAAAAAGCCAGAACACCCTTGAATTCGCTCAACACTCACAAGAACCTACAAACATTTTCTTAACTTGAATCGGTATTAAAATATGACCATGGATACTTATCTCGACCCCATCAATCGGAAGTTTGCCGACGCGGCGGCTGAAGGTCCGCCACTATACACAAAGTCCTACACTGACGCTCGCGAGATTCTCGAAAACATCCAGGGCTATAAGCCTGCCGATGACATCAAGAGCGAAGAAGTGCAAGTCGAAGTCAAAGGCGAAAATGTCACAACTGTCATATTTCGTCCAAAAAACGCGCAAGGCACACTTAACATGATCTTCTACACTCACGGTGGTGGATGGATTCTCGGAAGGTAAGAAGACGAAACTGGGAAATAATGTTCAGTGACTAACTCTTGTAGCCCGACTGTGCATGGCGCATTAATGGAAGATTTTGCACGCCAGACTGGGGCTGCCGTTGTGTTCCCTTACTACACCCCAGCTCCTGAAGCACAATACCCAGTTCAGTTTGAGCAGGCATACGGAGTACTGGAACACTTCGTCACGAATGGCGACAAGTATGGCCTCAAGGTTGATAGGTTCGGTCTAGCTGGCGACAGTGTCGGCGGTAAGTACCAAACTCTCCTCGCAAACTGATATTCTAATCAAGGTATAGGCCATATGGCCATCGCAATGACCCAACTTGCCCAAAGCGGCAATCTCCCCTCCAAGATCGGTCAAGTTGTTCTCCTCTACCCAGTCACAGACACACACAGCAAATCCAAAACTTATCAAACTTTCCAAAACGGTCCTTATCTCTCTGAAAAGACCATGGATTGGATGATTCCAGCCTTCCTCCCTAACGAAGAAGACCGAAAGCTTCCACTAACTTCACCACTGCAATTCGCTCCTGATGAAGTTCTTTCCAAGTTTCCGCCTACGACTATCTTCCTGTCTGGTGCCGATCCTCTGATTGGCGAGGGCGAGGCTTTTGGGCATAGACTGCAGCAGCTGGGCGTCGATGCGGCTGTTCTCAAGGCTGATGGACAAGTCCACGATTTTGCTATGCTGGCGCCTATTAGAGGATCACCTACTGCCAGAGCTGTGGTTGAACTGGCATCTGCAAAGCTAATCAAGGCGTTTGCCGACAAATGAAAGCCGTAACAAGGTCGCATAATATAGCTAACCTGGTTATGAGAACATGGAACTATATCTAGTGCTCGTACACCCATTCTATCATTAATTATTTATCTGTAAAACTTGAAGCTATCCGACACTTCCATAAATGTGAACTAATGCCAGATTATTCCATCTCTTTGGCAAAAGGACTGCGAGCTCGAATTCTCCGTCCATAGAAATACAGGAGCCACGGAATGGCAGTCAAGACCAGACCCAAACCACCTAACAGACCGCCAGTGCCTTTCAATGTTAAGCTGTTTATCATTCTGGCAGTGAGTAAGGGAAAGATACCTCCTATCAGATTACGGCATAGGCTTTGAGCAGCCAAAGCTGACGAGGCGTATCCGTGATATGTGTCCGCAAGGTAATTAAAGACAGCAAGATAAATACTATAGATACCCATTGTGCAAGATCCAATCGCGAGTGTCGGAGAAACCCAGGTTGTATCCGGTTTTGCGGACATGAAGAACCAGAATAGACCGATGGGTAGGAGAATGGATTGTATGCAGGGAGATAACAGTCTTTGCTCTGGTGTTGTAGAAAGCGTCTTGTGAGGTAAAGCCCAACGCGTAATTGGTTCTTGAATGACGGCCAATATGATACTCAGCATGCTGCCAACGACCACCGCTGTATAGACCGCTCCGACCTGAGTACTGTCAAAGGCATATACAGCTGTGAAGACGAGGCCAACGCTGCTAAACTGCATATAAAGAATTGCCCATGCAAATGATACCCACAAGGTAAACCAAAACAGAATGGACTCCGTCATCAATAAACGTAAGGGAAATGCGAGACTTCGCCAAATCATGCTGATCTCGACATGGATGTTTTCTTCAACCGACGGGGCAAAGCGCACAGCCGTTCCACTCAAAGTCTTGAACTGCATAGCATTGAGGGCGGCGCATTTCCGTCGTAGTAACACGTTACTTCGCGTTTCTTGAAACAGAAAGAAGATAATGGTGGTAGCAGTCCCGATGGTGATGAGTTGCAGATAGAATATCCATCTCCAGCCTAGCCGATCAACGATGACACCACTGACCAAAGGACCCAGACCAGTACCGATCATGATAGAGAGTGAATATAGAGCCATTGGTGTATTTCGATCTTCTTTTCGATATAGATCACTGACAACGCCTCCAGTCAAGGTGGCAAAAACAGCAGCGCCATTACCCGTAATCAGGCGCGCGACCATCATACCAGCGTAGCTATTCGTAACAGCACATCCCAGACTTCCAAGGAAGAAGATAATTCCAGATGCAACAAAGACCCAGTATCGGCCGTGTACTTCACTCACGGGCGCCAAAACCATCGGGGTAATGGCAAAGCCTGTGACAAATAGCGTAATTCCAGCGTTGAATTGAGTATCATCGATGTTCCATTTGCTTCTGAGAGGCTCTGATGCGAGGGCGTAGGCACCGGAGGAGTATGACGCGAGTGTTGACGCCATAAAAGCTCCGGAGAGGATGGTTATCTTCTTTTTGAGAGACCATCTGAATGGTGATAGGAAGTCGGGAATCTTGAAGTCTGAGTTTGGTGATGCATTAACATTCTTTGACTGAAGAAGTTCAGTAACAGAGAATGACGCCTCCAGTGCTTCATGGCCAATTGGCAACTGTATTTCATTTTGTCCGACATCGGCGTTGTCTTGACCGAAGGATACTCTGTCTGGGTCTTTTTCAGTAGCTTTTGCCTCAACATCTAGCTCGTTTATCGCCGCCATTGTTGCGAGGCCGTTTGACTCCTGTTCAGGGAGACTTTTGCTATCTGTGCATTACTCCAATTGGGGAACATTGGCTTCCTTATGTGCAGATATGAACTTTGTGAAACCTTATCTTGATAACTTCATGCTGATCACGGCTTTGCGTCGGGTTTAGATCCTGGAATAAGCGATGGCATAACCGAAGTTCAGTTCTGATACGTGGATATAAGGTGTCCGTACATCGAGACGCTATTCCCGTGCCCGCATTCGGGACACTGTTTATCCGATTTTGAAGCCATCATGACATCCGTGTCTTCTCTGCATGCATATCACAACAATCTGGATGACAATTTGTACGATATGCATGACGGATGGTGGCTTTCAGCCTTCGCGGAGGTGCAGTTTGACGACAATGGCGTTATGTAACTTGACCCCTGACGCTAGACTATTCTCCTCGAGACTATCGATTTGCCAAGCCAATAGTCGATATCAGAAAATTACAACTCGAGCAAGATCAAGTGAAAACTCCACTTACTAAGGAGAGCTATAAGGAGTATGAATCCAAATTTGTTTTTGTGGGCTGTGGCAACCATTCACTCGTTTTTGTTCTCACGTTTCGACGTACTTCCACTCTTTAACTGTGTTGTCAATATGATCTTCTCCAAGTTATCAAGTGTGGCAGTAGCCATTGCTCTTTCTGGGCAAGCTATCGCCAGTCCCTGTAAGCCGATTTCACAGTCGGCGGCTGTCAGTGTAGAAACTTCAGCTACGAGCGAGTCAATGGCGACTGAGACTACTTCTCTGGCTACAACTTCGCTTTCGACAGAGACTGCGGAAACTTCCACCGCTGGAACAACTACCGGCTCCTCTACCCTCACATCTGAGACTTTGGTCGCCATCGATGTCACCGCTACCACGGCATCCTCTATGGCTGAGCAGACCACGCTCGAAACCACCATCACGATCTTGGAGTCATCTTCTGAGACTACTACCGGAACAGATGACTTTACGACCGAAGCGGCCACTACCACTGCCGATGCTACCACCATCGGTGCATCCACCCTGGAGGCCACAACGTCCTCTTCAGCACCCCAGTGCACATTCACCGGCGCATACACCAACTATGTCAGCAACCCATCCTTCGATGACCACGCCCTGGGGAATACGGACCCCTGGATTTCCCTAGGTACCCCTTGGCACCAGGGCAATGTTGGAAGGGGAGGCAGCTCCGCTATGTAAGTTATACCGGACTATCCATCTATCATACAATCGCTGATTCTTCTTCATAGGGCTATCAAGTTCCCCGATCCTCCCTTCGGCTCATCATTCCTGCAACCCCTTCAAGGTGTCGTTGCTGGTCGAGAGTATGTTCTCACATACTACTTCCAACTTGCGGAAGGCAGCCCACTTGCTTCCGATGAGTGCAGAATTGGCGCAAGCGCTGGCTCGGGGGGCCAAACCCGCCGTTGGGTTCACACTGATGGAGAAGAAGCCGTCCAGCCCGGGCAGTACAATAAGCAGCAGTTTCGCATTACTGCTGAAAATGATGACCAGAGACTTGGAATCGGCTTCTTCTGCAATGCTGACTACCAAGGTGATGTTGCCAGAGTTTACATTGATGATGTCTCTGTGTATGACTATTACGAGGGCTGTGAGGATCCTACAGACAGCGAACTCCAGATCGTGGATTAATAAAGTCTCGGACCTTGCGGAGCCTGAACGTGCTCTGACTTGTGATGCTTTTGAGATCACAGCTTGGAGAGCCAAAAGCTCCTTAATGCCTTCAGCGGTTTACGCTACCGGAAACCTCGAATTCCTTTGCCTTTCTGTGTATATTCTTATTACATGTCTAAATTATATACTGCACGGGCTCTCGTGTTTTGCATGTCGTCCACGTTTTACCAACGATGAAAAGCTTCCACGCACTTCTCATATGTAGGCGTCTAAGTGTACGGAAAATAAATTGGCAGAAAGTAAGCGAACTAAGTATTTAAAGACCCTGAATACCGTGGACCCTAGTCTTCCATGTTCAGTACGCGTAGAATAGTCTCTCCTCATTATTAGACGCTCGGATCTTGCGGTTCTCCCGAATTAGCATCCATCGCAATACCCAAGCCAATACAGCCGAAGCAGCTGAAAAGGCAGCGCTGCTTGACATCGCGACGGGATACATAGGCTCATCAGAGCTTGGCCAAAGGTACTTGAAGAGGTCAGCGGTGTTTCATTATCCGAATGCAGGGAGCTTACTGGGGTGTAAATAGGTCCTAGTGTAGCAATGGTGTTAGCCATGGCAAGGGAGATGGCCTTCTTCTCCTTGGTCTGACCACAAGTACTAGCGACCCAGCCAAGGATAACACTGTTGCAGGCGTAGACTCCACTGGCGAAGACGCACATGGCGAAATATCGGGCGCCTGTGTTGTGAACGGTACATGCTAGGACAAAGCCAATCACCGCCATGATTTTGGCAACAGTGATATGCCAAGTTCTTTCGTTCATTCGACCTGATTCATGTTAGTCCGTGTTCATTCCTTATCAAGGTGGCACTACTTACCCGAGTTGGCTGCCCATGCGATGCAAACAATGCCAGAAACAATGTAGGGTGGGCAAGTAAGAGCAAGAGTAGTGTTGCGATCGAAGCCGAGAGTTCCAACAATAGTAGGGAAGAAGTTCTTGAAGTTACTGGCAGCCATGTGGAAGTGTTGCATAAATACAAGGACCCAAAGCCGAGGGTCTTTGCATGCGTCGAGAAGACCAGCCCAAGTAGTTGTGTTGGTTCGGATCTGAACTGTGTCCGCGGCAATTCGATCGTAAGCCAGCTGTCTTTCCTCTTCAGTCAACCACTTTGTATTTCCAGGCTCATCAGGTAAGATGAATGCTGAACCAATGGAGATAACGAAAGTGATAATGCCCTGAAGGATAAAGAGCCATCTCCAGCCAGCAAGACCCGCTACACCGCTCATCTCAAACACACCAATCGCGATGAGTCCTGCAAAAGCAGTACCGCAGATGTTGGCTGTGAAGAGGATGGAAATTCGTGTTGCAATCTCCTTCTTGGTATAGAAAATCGAGAGGACGTAAAGAGCACCGGGGTAGAAGGGTGCTTCGGTGACACCGAGGAAGAATCGTGTCAGGACGAGGCCTTTGAAATCGTGGCATATGGCTGTAAGAGTGCTTACAACGGCCCACAGTGCCATGGCGCCGGACATGTAAAGCGAAGGTCGAATTCGGGTCATGAGCATGTCTGAAGCAAGTCAGCTCAAGTCTTTGGTGTCAGAATAAGGGAAGGCAGCTTACTGGATGGAATTTGACCAAGGATATATCCCACGAACAGAATCGACACACAGGTCTGATACTCTGTAGAACTGAGATTGAGTTCTTCTTCAAGACCGTCCAATCTAGCAACGGTGATGGCATTGCGGTCGAGGTAGTTGAACCAGTACATAATCCACAACATGGGAAGAATGATCCAGTCAAGCTTCTTCACAAGCTTGATCTCTGCCGGATCAACTTTCTTGTGGGTACCGGTCTCATCGACCGAAGAGAAGATCTGAGTGTCATGTTTCTCAAGATGATCACAGTGACCCTTCTCCTCAACATCGGTAGCATTCTTGTTCTGAACTTCGGACATGTTGAAAAGATAGAGATGAATGAATTGAAGTTGTGGATGAGCTTGATGGTCATCGATGGAATGGCGAATGGGTGGCCATTGATATAGATACTCAACTCAGTCGTGGCGACGAGTTGTCTTGTAAATATTGCAATGGTAGAGGGCGTTGTAGTACATGCTACCCCAGATTACCCCGCGCTGCAAGGGACGCTAGGACATGGTTGAGATGAACAAGGTTCAGCCAAGTCTTGGTATTGTAGTCTTTACTTAGACATGGCTAACTTCTTGGTGTGGTGCCTGCGTAAGCAGGATTCCCAGACATGTCACTGGTACGTGGTCAAACAGCTGTTGCGCCTATGCCTGGCCCTGGGAATCAGACGTCTTGAAGCCTTTGATCGAGCTGAAACGGCGCAATATGTGACAGCCTGGACTATCCATCTCCTAGTCCAGGCTTTGATGCCGGATAAAGCTTTCCTGCTGATGGCCTTGGCTAAGACTAGTGATGCACAATTGCTTGCTTTGCTTGCCTCCTCTCTTTACCGTCCATGTACCGGATAAGAACGGATGTTTCAGGGCCGACATGGCTGTCCGGCGCGCGAGATCTGGAACGCCCCCAATGGGTGTTGACTCTTGCGCCACTCACAACTCTCCATGCCAGGCGAATTTGAAGAGCAGACTAGCATATTTACCATCACAGCGCTCTACAAACTTCAATATATGACAATGAACAGTCATAGTTGACAAAAGGCTCGGATTTTGACCGTCCCTATCGCGTCTACACAAACCCCGTCTCTCCTTGTCCCAGCTCCGGCAAGCTCCAAAGGAAGTTCAATGAATCAACATCCAACCCGAGTGCAAGCTGATCAGCGCTTTCGCCGAATGGCGCAATACTTGAATCAAAGGGAAGTGAAACCCAGGTGTCCCCCACATCAAAGTTCATATAGTTCCCTCCATCTTCAATCGGTTGGGAGTCTAAACTTGACAGATACGACACTGACCCTCCTGTGCCGTTTTCAACCTGACTGGTACCTGCAGGCATGGAGGCGCGACGGTGATCACTAGAGCTATGGCCCCTAGTCTGTGTGAGATGAGCTCTGAATTGAGCCGTGTGCTTTTCGATGAGATCCGCGTATCTCAACGCAAAGTCCATGTCATCTGCTGGCGAAGACTTGAGTGTGGAAGTACACTGGTCCAAAGTATAAAGGGCGTCGTTCACGTCTGTATGTGTAGACCCAACACTGAGCGCTTTGAGCAGAAATACAGACGAACTGATGACGCTAATCTTGATACGAGCCGGGGCATAAGGAAGATGGTCCTTGAAGTCGCTCATGGTCGCTGTGTGCAAGACCTTCTTTGTATCCGATATGACTTCTTGCAGGAACCTGGCGTCTTTCGGGGTGATGAACGCAGATAGCGCCTCATCTGGGTTTGTTGTGGCTGACGTAAAGCCAGCTGATGACGCTCGAGCAACTACAGCTTGGATGGAGATGGCGCCCGTACATGCTTTGGTATGATGGAACTCAATAGCAAGTGTATCGCGAAGAGGTGCGGCGATATTCTGACTCAGATTGTCGAACTTGTCCTGCCATTTAGATAAAGAAAGCGAAAAGTGCTCTAACAGATCCGCGTAGTGATCTCCCATGACCTGGGTTTGTAAATGAGCCGCTGAGTGGAAAAACATGGATGAGGCCGTTCGTGACAGCTGTGTGAGTTCTAGACTGAGGTCCATATACGCTATCCAAGACCGGCTACTCGAATCACCTGCGATCTGAGCTGGTAGTCTCGAGGCGGTGATCGAGATACTCTCAGGAAACACAGAGGGATATCCCAGTCTAGTAGCAGTTTGCGTAACGTAGACATACAGGAGCTTCTGTGTTCGACGGCTTCGAAGGACTTCTGGACTGGCAGATTGACTTGCATCTTGGTGCGTCGAAAGAACCCCGAGCTCGTAAGCCAAATTATTCGCCATACCCAACAGCATCCAGGACATTCTATTGGCCCGTTTAGCAGGGTCAAAGACGTCCTGCTTCCAGCGAATAAGTGGGATCTCATCATCAGTATACTTTCTATTCGTTCGATCATACGTGGGAGTGATTAGCAGCCCATCCCAACCTTCAGTTTCCGGTGGAAGATGCAGTGCTCTTGGGTGCCAGTCTGATATGAGTAAGAGACTTTCTATAGTGCCGATTGTTCTCGTCTGTGAAGTAGATTGCTTTTCTTGTCCAAGGAGGATACGCTTGATAAGAAGTTCACAGTAGTTCCACAGACGCTGGTGAGCGTTGTGGCTTCTCGAAGTCCCACCGGCGCCGGGAAGCTTGAAGAACCGTGACGCGATCATCAGGAGTGTGACACAGAGCATGGCTTCTTCGCAGACGAGGTGGGTGTGTGATGAATGGCTGCGAAATTGGTCTAGGACCAGAGGTGTGAGAGGGGCCAGTTTCTCAAAGAACCTACCACTATTAATTCACAATTTGTTAGTGATGAGCATGGGTATCTGACTTACAGGTCGATGTATGTAACAGCTTCTTGAGCAGTGAACCATCCCTGGCGCACGAACCGACACTTGTCCCACATGTCGAGACAAGCATCATCTGGCTCCGACAAGGCAGTGATGGTGAACCCGACTCCATTGTACCCGCCTGATACAACCTTGGGTCCAGTAGATTGAGAGGTGTTTGTCAGGGGATTTGCTTGAGAAGGGGTAGATCCCGCTATGCTGTGTCGTTGACCAGCTGCATTGGATAAAAAGTCCAAAGCATCAGTAGTCCCAGTGACAATAGTCGACTGCACCCTATCATACAGCGATTGACTGGAATTATTCGGCGACGGACCGAGCCCACTGCCATCCTGCGGAGAGAGATTGATGATCTGGTTGTCTCGCGGAAGCGGCATCTGAGCTACAGGTCCAGTCGGTGCATCCTGAGTCCACTTTGGGGCGTCACGATGTTTCGGGGCTCTCGGCCGATGATCAAAATGGCATTCCCGATGTTCGCGGGCGCACTTGGCACAGGGTGGGTTATCCTTGATGACGCATCTTGCCTTGCGCGCCCGGCAGGATACGCAGGCGACGTAGCTGCGCTTGAAGGCCCGGGTATTGCTGGGACGGTCAGGGCTTTCCATGGTCTGTGAATGGAGAAGATCAGTCCGAGGTTGGTTTCTGGAGAGAGCTCGGGGTAATCAGAGAGATTGTGATTGATCCCCGGCAGGATTGATGCCGCTGAAGAGACCAGCGCGGTGGCCGTGAGTATCCGTGTCGGTCCGGCGCGATCCGCTAGCGCAAAGTATACTGGGCCAGACGCCGCCAGACGCACAGCAGATAGCGAACCACGAACCAATGCCTGCCCGTTAATATCCCATCGCAGTCGTGGGATGCTCAAGTCTAAATAACAAATGGTCTTTCCATGTCATGTTTGAAGCTCGCCGAGTCGGTGCCGAAAGTCGGGGCTGAAATCGGAGCATGCTGGGCCAAGGTGCAGTAATTCTGAGTATAAAAGAGATGCAAAGAACAGGTGCAATTGAGAGTAATAAGCATCAAGCAATCGAATAGACACAAACAATTAACAGTAACAACATCAAACTATCATCATGTCCAAGTCAATTGTCAACACCAACCCCTACCCATTCACCTTCGAAGCAAGCCAGTACCCTCCTATCAAAAGCACTGGTAAGGGTGTCAGCATCGACTTTGCCAATTGCCGCGGCGCTACTCCCTCTATCAAAGCTTCCCGTGTCCGCGCTCTTATTCAAGAAGCTCATGAGGACCCTTCCAAGATCGTCGCCAATGTGTGCAGTTACGATGCTCTGAGCTCTCGCCTATGCGAAGAGGCCGGCTTTCCGATTGTCTTCTTGGCCGGATACCCGATGGCTTCTGCTTTTGGGCTGCCCGATACAGGATACATCGCTTTCGGAGAGGTGGTGAACAAGGTTCAAGAAGTTATCAGGGAAGTCAATGTTCCTGTCATCGTGGATGGCGATACAGGATATGGTAGCCCAATGAATGTTCGTAGGACTGTCCAAGGGTAGGTGGCTTCTAGCCTTAAGGCTGATAGAGCAAGACTGATTGTCCTGTGTAGATTCGCATTGGCTGGTGCTGCAGGCATCATGATCGAAGACCAGTCTTGGCCAAAGCGTAAGTCGTACCTAAACCCTTTCAGCTTCTAATTCTGTCATGCTAACTCGAGATGATAGGATGTGGCCACACCGCAGGCAAAAGTGTGGTGTCTCGCAGTGAAGCTTACGCCAGGTGGCAAGCCGCCGTCGATGCCCGAAACGAAGGCCAAGACATCTGGATCATGGCTCGCACAGATAGTCTCATCCACGGCTACGACGAAGCTCTCGCCCGTGCCCGTAAAGCCATTGAGATTGGCGTAGACGCCGTCTTTGTCGAGGCCCTTCCCGACCGCGAATCCATGGAGCGTCTGCGCAAAGACCTTAACTTCCCTGTAATTGCTAACATCATCGAGGGAGGAAAGACGCAGAATCTGTCTGCCAAGGACCTCGCTGAGATTGGCTATAGCGCTGTATCTTATCCTTGGACGCTTGTTGCTGCCAAGCTGAAGAGTATTCGCGAGGCATTGGAGGGTATCAAGGGGTCTATGACTGTTGGAAAGCCGCCCGTTGTTTTGTCTTATGCCGAGGTTTGTGATGGCGTTGGATTTAATAAGTATTATGAGCTGGAGGAAAGATATCAGTATGAGGGACGAGCGAATGGTGCGAATGGATACCAGTGGAAGAATTAGATGCGCTTGTTTATTAGACTTAGTTGCATAGCTCATCGATAGAACTCATATTTCGCATCGCGGCTTCTTTACCGGACCATCCAACGTCTTCTACGAGTACCTATTATCTTTGGCACTTGTATGCAAGATTCGTAACATCTTGATGTAGAATACAGCTGGAGCAGAAACGTGATACGAATGCTATGCAATAGTAGTCCAAAGGTAGTCTGATAGCCTGGATTACATCAATTGCAAGGTCCTATAAAAGAGATGTCCATGGTGTCTTTGCCCTCTTGGTCTTATACTCACTCGATGCATGACACTGGTGGAAATGCGCCACGTTGCTACTGTACCACCAAACTGTACAGAAACTTCCGGTTTCATCATACCAGTACAAAAAGACACTGATCCATCACTCAGAGCTTTTTACTATCTCTGGTTCCCGGTTGGCTCCTCCGGTTATGCTTAGTTCAATGCGGGGAGCGGACGCCGCCGGATAAGAACGGCCCCACTTCACCACCCCGTGGCGCCGGTCAAGGAGCTAACAAAGGTCAGCAACCATTTTGATAGTATCAGAACCTCTCATAGGCCCTAGATCGATATGCAGTACCGATTTCGGATGCTGTTTGTCCACTTTCCAGTACCTTTTCCTATATATAAGTCCTGTTAGAGAGGGTGACGGTGTACAGGCAGACCCAGTAAAGCAATTTTCATCATGCCTCTAATCAAAGATCAATTATCTTACCGAGTATCTATCCTACCAGGAGACGCGCATGGCTCCCAACTCGCATCATACGCAGAACGCACCCTACACCTCATCCAGAACATCCGTCCAGGTGTAACCTTCCAAATCTCAAGACACGACTTTGGAGGTGTCGCTCTAGCAGCAGGCCACTCAACAGCCCTGCCAGACTCCACATTAGACGCATGTCACAAGTCTGATGCCACAATCGTTTGTGCATGCGGTGATTCCAAGTATGGCATTGAGCCAGAAAAGGGATTGTTGGCGCTTCGACAAGAACTTGGAGCATCTGCGAATATTAGACCTGTCAAGTTTCCCTCTGCTCGGTTGGCTGAGCTGAGTGCTTATAAAGCCGATTCAGTTGAGAATCTCGATATCACATTCTTTCGGGACTTGACGAGTGGTGTCTACTATGGACCCAAGCAAGAAGCTGGTCCTGATGGGGAAGCCTACGATACTACGGTCTACTCTCGCCAGACAATTGAGAAGTTAGCACGAATGGCTGGTGCATATTCCATGCAGTTCACACCGCCAAAACCTGTTCACTCCATTGATAAAGCAAATGTTATGGCGACCTCACGACTGTGGAGATCGGTTCTCACGGACATCTTTACAAACGAATTCCCCGAGGTCGAGTTGGATCATGTTCTAGTCGACACTGCATCGATGATTCTCTCCTCCAGTCCTTGCAGATTGAACGGCGTCATTCTATCCGAGAACATGTTTGGCGACATCCTTTCCGATCAGGCAGGTGGTATTCTTGGGTCTCCAGATGTCCTTGCATCAGCCGCTGTCTCCAACCTCCACTACAAAGGCTCATCAAGGACACCTGGTGTCTTCGAGCCGTTTAACCTCAAGCCCAAAGACAAGGTTGAGAACCCACTTGGAATTGTACAAGCAGTTGGCTTGATGCTGGAGCTCTCACTAGGCTTGAAACCGGAGGCTGAAGCCTTGTCAAAAGCCATCCGTCGCACTCTTGACCCTATCGACCAAGTTGGATCCGATACAAGAACCCCAGACGTCGGTGGTACAGCTACGCCCGACGATTTCATGCATACTCTCCTCCACAACTTCGACTACTACCTTGAAGCTCTCAATTCATCAGACACCGCAAGCTCACCAACTCTTCAACCATCCCCACCATCCTTCAACTTCGCAGAAGAGCGCCGTCCCATGGGCATCATCGAGAAGATTCTCACTCATGCAGCCATCGGTCTCTCCAAGCCCCATGTCGAAACTGGAGACATGATCTGCGTCAAGGTGGACTGGACGCTTACATCCGAACTTCTCTGGGGTGGTATGGAGAAGACGTATGATCAAATGGGACGGCCTCGACCTTTTCGAAATGATCGTCTTTGGCTGGCTGTGGATCATATCGTTGATCCAAGAACGAATCATCAGCCCCGGCAGAAGGGTCTCATAGCCAAGGCAGAGCGTTTTAGAAAGGAGGCCAAGATCATTGACTTCCTTCCTGCCAACACAAGCATCATGCATACCGACTTCACTCGTGAGCGAGCACAGCCTGGGCGTGTAGTCGTGGGTAGTGACTCACACACCTGCTCAGCTGGAAGCATGGGTTCATTCGCGGTCGGCTTTGGCGCTGCTGATGTTGTCATGCCCATGGTGACAGGCGAAACATGGTTCCGTGTCCCCGAAGTCTGTCGTATCAACTTCGTCGGCAAACTACCTTTTGGAGTCGGCGGTAAGGACGTCATTCTTCACATCCTGGGTCTCTTCAAGCGCAACACTATCGCTTTCCAACGAGCTGTTGAGTATGGTGGTCCCGGCCTCAAGGAGTTGTCTATGGACGCGAGATTTGCCATCGCGAACATGACGACTGAGTTTGGTGGTATGGGGACTTGCTTTGAGGCTGATGAGGAGACTTCCTCCTGGATTGCCAGAAGGCAGCTTCCTGAGCACAGAGAAGGTGGCCTTTACTTCCGAGCTGATCAAGGAGCGAATTATGTGGATGAGAGGACCATTGATCTCTCAGAAGTCCGCTTGACCATGGCTATGTACCCAAATCCGGATGACGTCGTTCCCATCTGGGAGAAAGCCGACATGAAGCTAGACGGATGCTTCATCGGAGCTTGTACCACCACAGAAGAAGACCTTATCATCGGCGCGCTAGTCCTCGAAGCCGGTCTCTACGCAGGAATGCGTCCTTCGCCCTACGGCAAACGTCGTGTCACACCCGGAAGTCTGATCATCATCAACCGTCTCAATAAACACGGCCTGCTCGACATCTACCGCCAAGCGGGTTTCGAGGTCGGCGCGCCCGGCTGTTCATACTGTGTCGGCATCAACGACGTTGACGTAGCAGGTGAAGGTGAAGTGTGGCTGTCTTCTCAGAACCGCAACTTCAGAAACAGAATGGGCAAGGGAAGCCTTGGCAATATCACTTGTGCTGCTGCTGTTGCGGCATCAAGTTTCGATATGGTTGTTACGGATCCCAAGTTCCTGCTGGATCAATTGGATCGCGACAAGTTGGAGAGACTCGTTAGTGGCGGTAGGGCGAAGGGGTTGCAACCAGTGCTCAAGATTAGTGAGCCGAGTCCCGAGGCCTCTTCGGATGAAGTTCCGAAGATTTTCGATGGTGGGGATTCTGAGCCAGAGATGTCGAGAACACCAGGCGCGCGAGTGCTTCGATCTAAAATCCAGCGGTTTGGAGAGAACGTTGATACGTAAGTCAAAGGCATGACTTTGTTTGGATTAACACTAACAGACTCCTAGTGATGCGGTCATCCCCGCCGAGTTTATGCCTGGAATTGACAACGCTGATCTCGGAAGTCACTGCTTCCAATACTACCGGCCAGAGTTCAGAGAGAAGGTCAATAATGGGTCACGAGTTATGTAAGTCTTTGCCATTGCGCTTCACTCCATGCCACGGAAGCTGACTTTCTCTAGTGTTGCAGAACATGGCTTTGGCAGTGGATCATCTCGTGAGGACGCGGTCCGGGCCTTGCAAGGAGCCGGCGTCGAAGCCGTCATCGCCAAGGGCTTCGCCTTTATCTGTAGGTCCTCCGATTCCCCCACCGCTATTACCTACTAACACCATTCAGATGAACGGAACCAGCTGAACATGGGCCTGTTCAACATCAAGCTACAAGACCCTCGGTTCTACGAGCTCGCACAAGAAGACGCTGTTATCACGATCAACAAAGACGATAAGACTATCCACATCGAGGGCTCGGACCAGACTTTCCGCTACGAGCAGTCAGAAGTTGAAGAGACTCTCATTGAAGCAGGCGGTGTTTTACCGCTATATAGTAAGCTGGGACGAAAGGTGTTCCGACATATTACGGTACCCAAGGTCAGAGGACGAAGGAAGAGAACACAAGGAAGCGCATCTAGTAGTTCTGGTTGTTCAACTGGCGATGCTAGTTCAAGTATAGATTGGTAGCGACACTATGTTACACGAATAGTTAATCATTCTCACTCTCCATTCCCTTGCCAGTATCTCGTATTTCTTAAACCTTCGCGAGAAGCTTTCTGCTGATCCTCCATCGCAAGAATGCTGTCAACATAGTCGCAACAGCCGACATTGCTCCAGCATAGAACATCGCCGGGCGATAAGCACCAAGTCCATCCTCTGCACCACCGTGACTTTGAAGCAGAAAACCGGCAATAGGAGATCCCTGCTCTTGTTAGTCGCGTCCTAGACTTGTCGTTGTGAACTTACGAGTAGGTAACCCAGCACCCAGCCAACGATCATCATTGCCATTGCTGTAGATACACGCGCTGATCCAAAAACATTCGAGACAACTGTGGGCATCGAGGAGAAGAAACCACCATTCATTAGACCGTTCAGAACAGCAAAGACAGCTAACGGAGCAAGTGTCGTCGAAGCAGGCCAAAGAGCAAGCATCGTAAGTGAGTTGCCCAAGAAAAAAGCTCCGAGAGTATTCACCGGGCCTAGTTTGTCGCAAAAATAGCCACTGACGATACGGCCGACAGCTGATGCGAAACTGAAGCCGGCTAATAAGCCAGCACCAGTGCTTGTGCTGAGGCCCATGGAGCTGGAGTACAAGGGAAGGAAGTAAGGGGGGACCAGGAGAGGGAAGATGCCAATGCCAGCTGCAAAGAAGAGAATGGCAAAGTTGAGTTGACGGAATAAGTTCCAGTCCACGATTCCTGTCTTGGCGAGTGGTATTCTCTCCTTGATGAGGTACGCTGCTGGAAGGCCCGTGACAAGAATCAACAATCCTGTGATGCGGAAAGCCCACTCAACATTGAACTTCTCGATCAAAGAGTCTGTGGCGATACTCATGATCGCGCCACCGAAGCCACCACCAGCATAGATCAATCCATTTGCAAGCCCTCTCTTCTTGTTGAAGTATTGCGCGGGCGCAGTAGAGAACGACATGAAGCAGCCGCTCATGCCCAGACCCAAAGGCACACCGGGAAGGAAGATTAATCCCACGAGATGGTCCGTTACAAAGCTCGCGCAGATCAAGGATAGAGCCATGAGGACAATCCCCACGCAGCTGAGCTTTCGCGTCCCAAAGGAACGAATCATTCTCGCGACAAGAACTCCGACCGTTGCCATGAGCGCTGGGGAAATGGAACCGCAGAAAGACAAGGCGAGAGGTGACCCAACTCCTCTCTCGACGAGGGCACGTTGATATACGCCCCAGACATAACTCAATCCGATAACCCACCAAGCAACCACCGAACAGGCTATAATAACAACCCAGCCATAACCTCCATCTGGGACAGTACTATCTGCGATGCGCGAAGCTTCAAGGGCTGGGTCATCTGAGTCATTGTGGTGGGAGGAGCTGGTTTCAGCCAGTCCTGCTCTTGGACGAAGGGTCGAGGACGGAGCTTCGGAGTGTTGTCCGTTGCCGAGGGCTTCGAGCTGGACGGCTGTCGTTGTTGACATTTTGAAGATGTCTTTTCTTATGTCCTCATGTGCATTGTAGAAGAAGATGGATGGTTAGAAATGAGCGGCGAAAAGTGTCCTAATCTTGGGTGTCAATTGAAGGGCGTAAGGCGCGTGCTACATCATCGTCACTGCCAAGAGATGGCTGAATGTGAAGGATTTCTAGAATAATAATTATTTTATGAAGGCTGATCAATTCATCCTATGTTCCTTCAAGTGTTTTGATCTTGAACTAATTGATGGAATCATATATCTGTCAAGTCCGACTGATAATTGCTCTCATCGGGTGCGGGAAGTAGGACGATGTCATTTTCAGTGAGGATGTGTCGAGATAAAGGCGCGGGGGCAAATCTCACCTTCAATTGAGCAGAAATTCGATCGCATTTCATCATAGGTTGCTTAAACGTCAATTATTCGAGAATAAATATTGCCAGAGTATCGCACTCATTGCAGTCTCAATTTCTCCCTCGACTCATCAATCAAGCACTCTCACAGCTCATCTCAGCTCACAAAACTCCCATAATGACCTCATCGCAAGACCCTACAGCTCTCACTCAGAGCTTCCACTATGAGACCTCAACTCACATATACGATGTGAAATGGGGCACCATAGGCGATAAAAATCTCCCTCCTCTTGTTTTTATTCACGGAACGCCCTGGTCTTCGCGCGTTTGGGTTCCTTTTGCGCTGGCGCTGTCGCGCCAATTCTGCGTTCATCTCTTTGACAGACCTGGCTTCGGCGAAACACCCGCTGAAGCCTTCAAGCCAGGCCAACGACCCACCACGAACCCAGTGGAAAAGTTCGACAGCAACCTCGCGCGTCAAGCAGAGGTCTATGCAGCGCTCTTCCAAGAATGGAAGAAAGACTGGTCTTACGATAAGGCACACATTATCGCTCACGATAACGGCGGTCTAGTCAGTCTACGAGGCTATCTCCTTCATGATCTGCCCTACGAGAGTCTGTGCTTAATTGACGTCGTCGCAATTGGCCCCTTCGGCCAACCTCTCTTCAAAAGCATGGCCGAGAACCCACACATCTTCGAACAACTGCCCGACACTGCATTCGAAGGTATTCTTGAAAGTTACATCAGCGACGCAGCCTATTACGAACTTCCCAAAGAAACCATGCAGATGCTCAAAGCACCATGGACGCGGGAAGGCGGCAAACAAGGTTTCATTAGAGAATTATGTCAGGCTAATTCACGGAACACGGAAGAAGTCGAGGGGCTGTACGGGGAGGTTGGGCCGAAGCTGCCTGTCAAGATCATTTGGGGTAAAAATGATAAGTGGCTGCCAGTGGAAGTGGCTTATCGATTGAGTGACGCGCTCAAAGTGAAGGAGACTGTCGTTATCGATAAGGCTGGTCATTTGAGTATGATTGATCAGGGGGCTCAGATTGGAGTTGAGCTTGGCCTATGGCTTAGCGAAGCTTCACATAAACAACGGTCATGAGTTGAGAGTACCAAGAAAAGTTAAATAGATAGTAAGCCTTGGTCGTTTGTAGTTGATTGCGTCCTCATTTCTTTTACAGCTTGGCATAGTCCACGTGATAGCTGTCAAATGATAGTCGGTGTCGTCCAGACATGACAGTGATCAAAGCACAATGCTTGACTCAAGACCATTGAAGTAACCATGCTTCGACAAGCGCTTACAGTTCCATCAAGACTTTAGATTATATGTATCGGAAGGTCGTCCGATTATTTTTCTTCGGTATTGTATCACATCTTGACGCTCTTGCTAGAGAATCGCATCTCATAATAATGTCTTTTGTTGATTGCGAATCTCGATCAAATCCTACCCTACAACTCGTCCCGACCTTGCCGATCCATGGAGTCGAGATCTCACTAGCGCGACGCGCTCCCCAATTTTAGTGCTGCAAGGGCGCCGAGAGCCCCAAACTCAAGCCCTGGACCCAACTAAACTCGGATTTTCAGCTGAGGATCAAATTCCTCATGATAAGCATTCTTATCGAGTCGAGTGTCGTATAGATCCGAATGGGGATGAAGAATGTAACGGTAGCAGATAGACAAGGTGCTCGTATAACAAGCGACAATGTCGCCTGATTGAGCTGCTGTTATCTCACCCTCAATTAAATCTTACGAGCATTCAACTGAAGAGACGAAATTATTGACAATTCTGTGCCATTTTTAGATGGTGTCTTGGTCCATCTCTTTTTTTTACGCCCTAATATTAGGGCGAGGCTTTTGACTAACCCCTATGCAAGCTGACAAGAGGATTCAGTGCCTGACTAACAGGCCTCCACCGTCAACATTTAGCTGAGAGAATGGATCGTCAGGGCAAAGTAAAATGGAAGTCAATGATGACACTCGAGGTCTTTGGCCGAACCGTAAACAGACAAACTAAGGGTCAGATCATCCAGCTTCCCCGTATATAATCGATAAAAGCAAGGATGATGGATTATTACGCGTCAGAGCTTGCGTACCCACTCGAGACCAGGGGCCCAGAATAATCAGCGACCATCTTCATTTCGCTCCCCGTATCGCTGATAACCAAGTCTACCAACCTACCTAACAGGTCATTAGCCAAGATTAGCTAAACCGCTCTTGAATGAAGTCTGCTAGGCGCAGCAGACAGAAAGAGGAAAAGAAATGTCGCATTCATACGTACGTACCTAACAGAGACCATTGTTTGTTTTTATATCCACTTTGACCCTCCCCCTTCTTCTTCACCTTTCCCACTTGCCGAAAGTTTGCTCTTTCTGACCAGTCTTTAAGTGGTGGACTAACGTCGCATTCTTTTACTCTTTTTTAATACTCCATACAGTCTCTCGTTATTGCTGTTTTGGT